>JAIPRM010003183.1:0-14151 GCA_025469315.1 Stegophylla sp. TES_Ste_2020 | reverse complement strand
AAAAAAAAATTGAAGAATTGAGAAATTCAAAAAATGACCTCTCTAAAGTACAATCTAGAGGCGAATCCGGTTTCAAAAAGTTATTGATCGAAACTTTTGGACAAGTATTTCTATGCGAAAAAGTGTTAACAGAAAAAAAAAAAAATAAACATCATTGTAAAAACACTAGCTTCTTCACTTTGTTCAGAATCTAAAATTGCGGCTGTTAAAAAAACTCACTCTCGTTGCTCAGCTTGACCGTGACGTTCTTCTGGAAGTTAAACCTGTCCACGACGGACCTGAGCAGGTTGGCCACCATACCGGTGCCCTTGACGCTGATGTCCAGGTTGTGGTGGCCGGTCTGAATGTAATCGATCTTCGCGTGTTTCCTTATCACGTCCAGTGCCTCGTAGAACACTATGTCCAACAGCACCAACGACGAGGCGGCAATTATTTCGAACACCATTTTCACCAACGATTTGAACTGAAACACGACAGGCGCAGGTTTAAGGCACGGCGGCGGGGACGGATCCTGTCGGAGGAGGCACCACCTGTTTGTGTGTATAAAAATAGGCGCAATTTGGGAGGACTGAGTACTTTCAATATTTAAAATTAGCCCCTACAAAAATGTAGTATGGTTTAACGTGGTTAGGTATATTCAATCTGATTTTTAAAAATTTTCAAAAAATTTGTATGAATTACTTTTTTTTCTCTAATTATTAACATAAAGAATTGAAGAAATTGTTTGTTAAAATATTATTGAACTGTAAGTTGTCGTCAATTAAGTTATTTACTATGTGTTGAAGTAACTGTGTCGGATTTTTGAAACGTTTTGTAGGCTGTTATTTAAAACATTTTGATTTTACTCACGATATTTATATTATTACATTAGTTATTATAGTATTTTAATCAAATTTTTCCTTTTTAATTTATTTTCAATATAAAAATTATCAATAATTATTCATATTTACCATTTTTTTTTCCATGGTGGTAAAGGATAGGAGGGGGTAGGGAGGAAAATTATATGGGGAACTATGGCGGAGTTTGTGCCAAATCCAACCCTGTATATTTGCAGGCCCCTCCTAGTTAAAAAACAAAAAAAAACGTTACACGATTCTACGAATCTATGATACATATCATTTTATTAACTCACTCGTTTCGTTGCAGGACTATATTTTGCCCCCGGTTCATTTTAGGCCTATAAAATCCTTTAAGATCACTTTTTTGATATTAGAAGTAGTTTATTTCTTTATTTATGCAATATTTTTTCATTATTTATAGCTAATATTATAATTTATTCTACCCAGAAATGTGTTTTTTTTTTCTAGATTTTTTATTTTAATATCTTTTAGATTTAATTGATGTTTTTTTGTTTTGTTTGTGATTTGATGATTTTGATATATGATTCAGACGTTATTGATTAGAAGAATGTGTGCTGCAAGAACACACATTTTCCAAAATTTATTAAACACATTCAATACTTCTTTCACGTTACCTACAGTAGAGGTCAAAAATTTCATTTTCAAAAAGAAAATGTTTCAAAATGTATTCATGGTTTTTTGATAGTGTAAGGATAAAATATTAGAAATTTGAGAGAAAAACTGCAAAATATAAAGAAATAAATCAAGTATGTAAAAATGGTACGTAACGCGTATAATTTATTCTTTGTTTAGGCTGGAATTAAAACCCAATGATAATAATAATAATAATAATATTAAAACGCGAATATTGCAGAAGCTTTCCTCGTTACTACCAGGGTTGACGGTGGTCATGGGGGATTTCAATGTCGGTCACTGCACGATTTGGGTTCACCAATTATTATTATTATTATTATTATTGTCATCGTACACGTGGGGATTAACGCGTCGTGGCGGAATAATATTAACGCATCATAATTATTGCCTTCTCCCCTCCTATCGCGGATCACACGTGTCCGTTTTCGTATAATCCTATAAACGCCCGAATTCTTAACCGCGGTTAAAATTAGGACCGCGGTGACGTGCGATGTATAAACGTATATTATGTTTCCATTTCGGAGATTTCGACTCTATCCGTACGTCGTTTCGGTGTCAGTGGAGTGTCCGCGAAACGGAACCTGTGCCCGCCCCCGCATTAATCCCATATTCGTCTCTTTATTTACCCAGAGACCGTCCCTAAACTGTTTCAAGAGGAGAGGGTGAACCTATTTTACACGTCAATAATATTATTACTATGATATTGTACAAAGGTGCAATTAGAGGGGACTTAGGGGGGGGGGAGGCGCGCTAAGCCCGCTTCTTCCGTGATCACTCAAAGCCTCCTCCATGCGGATAATTTTGAATATTCCATGGGATTAATGCCTTCGAGCGAGGGCTAAATCAAACAGAAAATAAAACATATTTCCCCATTTTTATCCTTATCCCCGTTGGGGGGCGTATCTATTAAAATTTTGAAGGAACTTAGTAAATTTTACTTTTAAGAGCCCAGTTTTTTTGTAAAAAGGTGGATATTATTTCATATTGTCTTCGACATATCCAACAAAGTGGAAAGAGAAACGTAATTTTATTTTCCTTTAATAATTGTAGAATAATGGATAGAAAACGCCTAATGGTTAGCTCTACATGGGATCACAGTGTTTTTTGAAGAAGACAGAAGTAACTCTTAAGAAATTATTGTTATTTTTATTGTTATTATTTTTACTTATTATAATTTTGTTAACAAGAGGCATATTTTCTATGTTTCAAAAATTGCTATGGTGAGGGGTGACTACCCCTTTGACCCTCCCTTAGGAACGCGCCTGATGTAAACATGATTTATAATATTATCTTATTCCTAGCCAGAGCCTGATTTATAGGTTTTTGGACCGGAGTCGGTTTTCGATTTTCCCAACAAGTATAAATGCAGGGTTCTAAAATTTCATGAGATGTTTCATGAACGTTTCATAAAATAATTCATTTTGATGGAAAATAATAGTAAAAATTTGATTTACAACTTACTATAGTAGGAAATAAAGTAAACACTTTTATTTAAATCAGTTAAAAATGTTATAGTATGTTTCTTATACATTACACAGTTTATTATATAAATTACATAATAGTTTATATAAACATAGTTGAAAAAAAAAAATTCAGAAATATATTAATTTCTTTATTCGTGTTTATTCGATATTTTTTAATAATTACTAATTAGTAATTATGTGTACTTAATAAATTAGATTTTTGAGGTAACTAGCTTTTTCTCTCCACTCAACGTCTAAAACGCAAACATCACTGTAATAATATTATGATTTATGACAAATAATAATTGTTAGGATTTTTGGTCAGTAATATTTTCTGCCTTTTAATGAGCTATATTCTCCTATTTATTCGGTCGATTTATTTTTATCATATTTTGATCTGTAATCGTCAAGTAACGAAAATTCCAAAATACGATTTTCCAAAGAACTTCTAATTTTCTTTCTCAATTTTTCTTAATAAACAATACGAGTTTTCACTCTTGAAATTATTACTCTCAGACACAGGTGTACTACGAATTTTTCATCCACAGTATATAATATTGTGTTTAAAATGATAATTAGTTTCAAAAACAAAAAGATAAAAAGTTCGGATGAAAAAAAAAAAAAACGAATATTTTTCAATCAAATATTACGAGAAATAAAAGAAATAAAGCATTGAATAAATTATTATTATACTTCCCGCGGTTTGACTTTTTTCTACGAGTAACGTTTCAGTACTTTCCGGAAAAGAATATTTTTCCAAATTTTATCATTATTATTATTATTCACATCACTGTAGTACAACTGTACCGAATTCACTGAATTATTTACAACGAAACGAAAAGCGCTCGGGAAACGCGCCGAATGACAGAGACTATATTTTGTTCGCTCCAATTGAAACGTATTGCTTGATAATAATAATTTAAATTATATTTAATCAATAATACAAAATATATTATAAATGAAAATAAAAAGTTAGTTAGCAAGTAAGAATACTACATAATATGTAGTTTGAGAAATGTAAAATAAAATTTAAAGTTATAGTTTGAAAAAAATGATTTGATATCCAATAAATCTTTTTCCAATAATAAATCCAATCTTTTTTTAATCCAATAAATAAAGAAAAGAAAAAAAAGAAAATTTTTCTAAAAAGAAAAAAAAATATGAGAAAAGAATGTTCATAAGGTTTCAAAAAAAAAAGGATAGATTTCTTGTCTTTTTTGTCAAATTTTGAGTAGTTTTTCAATCAATATTATGATAAAAACAATTGAGAATTTCGAAAAATGGCCAGTTTAAAGTACTATCTAGAGGGGGGAAATACGGTTTGAGAAAGTTGTTAGTTAAAACTTTTGAACAAGAATTTCTAAATATAAAAAAAAAGGTGTACACGTTAAAAATTTAATAAAAAAAACTACATTAGCTTCTTGGCTTTGCTCAAAATCTCTAAAACATATTTCCTCGACCAAAAAAAAAAAAAAAAAAAATTGCAATTTGAAATACGATAGGCTTGCATAGATAAATACACAGGAGTACATTTTAAATTTGAAGCATAGAGTAAAGAATATATAGAGGGGCCATACCGTATACTATTACGTATAGTGAATTGAAGCAATCAAATGGAATACGCTAAGAGTGACCATTTTGAGAGAAATAAAATTATTTTTCTCATTTGGGGTTGGTACCACTTTAAATTTTCATATTATCATATTAGATGATATACAAAAACAATAACATTAATTTTAAAGTATGATAACAATTCCTTATCAGTGATCCGATTGAGCAAGGGATACAATATTTCGATACGGTAATTTGATTCTTTTCAATAGGTCACTCTAAGCGTATTCCATTTCAATGCTTCATTTAGGTATTCGTATGGCCACGGGTCGATTCGAAGTAAAGATTGGCACGTCAGATCGTTATTAAGGCTTGTGAGACATCAATAAAGACGTGAGCATAGATAATGGCGTTGATTTGTCGGGCTAAACGTGCGCATATCGGATGTGGGTCAAGAGATAAAGAAAAACCCCGTGAAAACGGGCATAGTAATACCACAGATTACACGAAAAATCAGACGGTGCATTACTTCATTTGCTGATATAACACGACCTGACCTCAATTCAGTGTGACCACATTTGAGGGATTGAGATTGTTGTACAACATCTTTTACTAATTTTTTTTATTATATCAATTAATATTTGGCATAAAAATATTCGAAAAAGAACCGTGAATATTTTGTCTAGAGTACAACAGCAGCGTCATAACAAACAACAAAGGTTTCCCCCCCCCCCATCAGTGGTAACACTGATCTGAGGCAGATTTGGATATATATTTTGAGAACTACACGGATCGAATAGGAAGCGTGTACTTTCTGATTTGTCTTATCATCTGTGGTAATACAATGACGACTGTTGCACCGACCAGATAGTCGCTCTCGTGGTCCACGAGCCTGTAGCTCCTCAGGTCGATCGTCTTGCTCTTCTCGATCTTCTTGAGCGGCAGCAGCGTGTGCTTGCCCGTCCGCTTGCGGCGCGCGTCGATTTTCCGATAGTAACGAGTCACGTACGCGTTGTCGTGTTCGATGTCTGTCAGGTACTTGTGCATGTAACTCTGACTGCTGTGGACGCAAAGTCATAATCTCAGTATAATATATTGAAATAATCCGGTACTCACTACCCCCTATTTCACCCCTTTTTATTTTTATAAAGTTTTTCCGGATAAATCATCACTCTAAGTTGAAAGCGATATTATACTCAGAATTTCGAAAAAAAAAAAATAAAAAAAAATGTGTACTTCGCTCGTCGAGTATTGAATTTTAAAGAAACGATAAATCGTTTCTTCAATAAAACGATTCTGAACAAAGGAAGTTGTTAATAATATAAGAAAAAAAAAAAAATGCAAAAATTTAGAGTTCCGGGCTGGAACTAAGGAATTTTGTTGAAATTCTAACTTCAAACGGGTATATAAAAAAAAAAAAAAGTTGACTAACGATTTTCGAGATTTTTTCAGATCAATTAGACATATATGTCAGTTAGATGATATTAAATTTTCAAGTCTTAATATCAAAAACCGAAAATTTTATTACATAAAAACTAACAAAAAATGAGAAATTTCCGAAATTTTCAAAATGCTGTACTTAACTCAAAATTGATCAAAATTTTTATTAAATGTTTTCGTAGCTATTTTTTATAGTGGTTGGTGAAAATTTCAAGTCCCTAATTGCATTATTTTAAAAGTTATGTCAAAAAGTAATTTTCAATTTTACGGAAATTGCGGTGATTCAATATTTTGCCGTTTTTCATCAATTTTTCGACAGTTTTTCCCCGTTTTTGGAAAAAGTATTGAGAAACTGGAAAAATGACCTCTTTAAAGTACCATTTGGGTTTGATTTTAGTTCTATAGAGATACTGATCGAAACTTTCGGACAAGTATTTCTATACGAAAAAGTGTTTCTAGAAAGAGAAAAAATAAAATACGTAAATAAATATCATTGTAAAAACACTAGCTTCTTCACTTCGTTCAGAATCTAAAAACTATTAATTTCAAGTGAAATAGCGATTTCATTTTAATCAGAGACTTACTAAATTTTTTAAATTAAATTAAATGTATTATTCATAGAAACTTTCAGTAACGTTTAAGGAAACGTTCCAGTGTATAAAAGCGAGGCAATATTCCAGAAGTTAATAATACATATTCAAATTATGGGAATTTTTACTATTAGCTAAAGTTCATAGAGAATACAGGGTAACAATTAAATTAAATTATTGTTAATTAAAATTGAAAACATAAATTATCACGTTATCCTTATTTAATATATACATATATTATATTTTCCCATAAGAAAACATGAGAAAATTACCTCTTTGAAGTATTTTCTTCACAACACTTGTTACCCGAAAAGAAATCCTATAAAACTTTATATTTTTGGATAAAATATTATCAAAAAAAAAAAAAAAAAACAAATATGAGTATAATATGAGACCTTTTACTTTTTTCAAAATCAAAAAACAAAACAAAATATTCTTCTTTGATCTCTTTTAATAAGTAGAAAAAAAAACTCGTATCGAATAAATAGTAGTTAATTATTTATATATGTATAAAAGTGAATCTAATAGTGGCCAATTTATACAGTAAAAGAAAAAAATCCATTGAAATAAAAATATATCTGTCTTTCTTATTATGGAAATACTTCCACGGCATATCACTAGTCATCACTCACTCCAGTATGATTTTCAGGAACGAGAAAGCCAGCAGCCGACGCATGCACACGAACACGAACTCGGCCATGCGTCTTTTCTCTCGGAAATCCATCATCATGTCCCTGGTCGCGTCGTAAGTGTCGCGAAATTGGTCCGTCTTTGAAAAATAAGAAAATTTCCGATTGTTCTTTTAACGGGCCAACACTAGTGGCGTATCCCTCCACATTAGTCTTTTTTTTTTTTTTTTTTTTTTAATTATAAAATTTTAATAAATTGTTTTACATTTTTACTATAGGACTTAAATGAATTTAAATAGGTATTGATTAATTAGTGATCTATATAGTGATCATCTAAAGACAAATTTAAATATTAGACTAGATAAAACTATATATTATACTTATAATTTACAATTTTCTGACTATAAAGAATTTAACTTTTTGATTCAGAATGAAATAACTTTTCCATTTTATTTTTAGATACAAAATTTAATTTAGGTGATACTTTTAAGAAAACATTTTCCATGCTTTTTTAAAGCACAAAAAATAGCAATGCGTATATTAGATTTTCATTAATCAATCATTATAATTATTTAGTCTCGATTCCAAAATAAAAAAAAAAAAAATTTGGAAATCTGTCAAAAAAAATTGACAGAAATTTAACATTTACTTCGGGAATATGCTAAAATTACAGATTTTCATTACAACTTCAAAAATAAATTGACTGTTTTACCACTTTTGGCATGAATGAAAATAATATTGGAAAAATTGACGTTACTTGAATTTAATTCATATTTTTGGTTTTTGATATTATTAAATTTGATATAATAGCATACTTATAAAATGAATAAATTATGGT
Organism: Stegophylla sp. TES_Ste_2020; assembly: GCA_025469315.1. NCBI lineage: Eukaryota > Metazoa > Arthropoda > Insecta > Hemiptera > Aphididae > Stegophylla > Stegophylla sp. TES_Ste_2020. Next base: position 6,147 of record JAIPRM010003183.1, on the reverse strand, counting down.
AATGGAAAAATTGTATTCCAAATCAATCCTATACAAGCATTAGAATTTTGATAAAACACGTTATTATCTCATAAATAATAATTTTTTTTCAATCAAAATATTTTGCAATTTTTATTTGAATTACGTTCAATAAGTTATTTTTAATTTAATAAATAATTTAAACTAGGCTTAACTCTTTTTTTTTTTTTTTTTTATTCGATATAGGATGCGTAGAATTTGTCCATGTACTTCGCTCGTAGGGGTGTTCTTCGCACGTCGGGTGGGATTCTCTTGACGGGTGTATTGAATTTAAAAAAAACGATAAATCATTTCTTCAATAAAACGATTCTGAACAAGGTAAGTTAATAATATAAAAATAAATGAGAAAAAAAAATGTTAGAAAAATGTTCAACATTTTTTTTTCACATTCCCAAAATTTTCTTGCACCAAAATCTTTCTTCTTATTATTTTCTATCTATGTTTAAATTTTCATATATAGTTCGGATCAAAAAATGATGGTTTCCGAGTCGTTTTTGTAGAATTTTGGGTAATTTTTTAGATAAAAAAAAAAAAAAAAAATTGTATAACTGAGAAATTCAAAAAATTACCTTTTTCAAGTACACAATCTAGAGGAAAATCCGGTTTCAAAAAGTTGCTGATCGAAACTTTTGAACAAGCATTTCCATACGAAATGTTGTACGCAGAAAAAAAATAAATAAACATCACTGTAAGAACACTAGCTTCTTTAGAATCTAAAATTCATCCTTAATTAATACTATTTCAAAAAAAAAAAATTTACCTTTACGACCACGGACCACCCCAATATACACCACCACCTTGTTGAAAACGAGCCAAATATTGAGCGGAAAACCTCGGTCACGTGGGAAAATAAAACGTCCGACGCGTTTTATAATCGCCTCTAATTTGACACCCCGCAGCTTTGCGGAATACGTGACACGACGAGATTGCGTTATGCAAACACTCACGTTTTATAAGGTTCCCCGCGGAGAGACAACAGACACAATTATAATAAAGCTCACGTCGAATCGAACTCGGCGGCGGCGGCGGCAACAAGACGTGATCTTCGTCGTGTACGAGAGGTGAGGAGCGAGCGGAGCGACGTGGTTTGATGGGTAAGTAGAAGGATCGCGTTAAGTAAGTATTCGTCGAGAGGGCTTAACGGTTTTGCCGCCGCCGGCTCATCGATTGTCGATTTGCCGATCACTTTTTGTTGTCCGTGTCGGCGGCGCACGCGAATCGCCTCCCAAATCCTCCGGGTATTATTACTAGCTGTACTCGGAGTATGCGGGGGGTGGGGTGGAAGGGCGGGTGATATGTATATAAATTGTTGTGTTACCACACAACAGTCGAGGAGTAGATCCCAGTAATTATCCTAGATTATTTAGTTTCCATTATCTATATACCATGTGGTATTATCGACAGTTCAGTAGACGCTACTTTCAAAAAAAAAAAAAAAAAAAATCTCATTTTGGCCACTAACACAAAGTGAGTTTTGTCATGACCAGTTTTGAATACAGATAACATAAACAACATCTAGAATTTACTTTATTTTACTTTACTTTTCTCTCTCTAATAAACAGAGAAAAGAAAAAAAAAAAATAATGAGAAAAAGTTTTTGCATTTTCAAAATTTTCTCGAGCCAAAATGTTTCTCAAATTATTGTCTATCGACCTAAAAATTTTCAATAAAAAGTTTAAGTTTGGATAAAAAGAATACGGTTTCCGAGGCTTTTTCGTTAAATTTTTGGTAGTTTTCCCAAATTTTGAGAAAACAATTATTGAGAGTTCTGAAAAATGTTAAAAAATTCATCTACAGACAAATTCGGTTTTTAGAAGTGGTTAGTCAAGACGTTTGGACAAGTACTTTTATGCGGAAAAGTGTTTACACAAAAAATAAAAATAATATCAAACATTTTCGACATTTTCTCGCACCCAAATATATCTCATATTGTTGTCTCTCTATGTTTGAAATTTCATATAGTTTGAATTAAAAAAAAAAAAAGTTAATTTCCGAGTCTTTTTTTTGTTAAATTTTGGGTAGTTTTTCCCAAATTTTTTGAAAAAAATTCAGAATTTTGAAAAATTACCTCTTTTTTAATGATACTTTTTGGACAAGTATTTCTATACGAAAACGTGTACACGCATAAAAAGAAGATAAATGAAATAATAATAATAAAATAAAAAAATAAACGTAATTTTAAAAACACTAGCTTTTTCGCTACGCTCAGAATCTAAAATTTAGAATTTCAATCGCATCTGCTGCAATACACCTTAGGACAGTGGTTCTCAACGGGGGCGATATCTCTCCCTCAGTGGGCGGTGAATAGGTTCTGAGAGACGATGGATAAATTTTGGGCGATAGGGGGAGGGGGGGGTGGTCAGAATTCCTTGGGCGATAGGGTAGTGTTGAGCATAATATATAATTTATTACTTACATTAAAATCAAAATATTGAAGAAAAATAAAAACTGAAATACAGATACTCCACTGGACGACGCGCTTCACGGCTTATTTGTAATTCAGAGGTTCTCAAACTTTTTAGGTCAGGCCCCTCCCACTTTGATCAAATCCAGACGTGGGCCCCCCTCATAAAAATAATTTTAATAGTCACGTTTAGAGTATCAAAAAGTTAAAAACAAACAACAAAAATATAGGTTAATATTTATACTCAAATAATCAATTTATTTCAAAATAAAATATTATGTATATTTGTTATAAAAGGTTTTGATCGATCAGTCACTTTTAAATTACAAAGTTTGGTGAAACGAGTAGCGACTCTTATACACTCTACAGGACGCGATCATTATTATTATGCAAATTTCACATATCTTTTTCTGGTATCCTATCAATACTATGCTGGTTTTTAAAATTTTTTTTTGCGCCCCCCTTATAAAGCTTTCGCGGCCCCCCTAGAGGGTCGCGCCCCACACTTTGAGAACCTCTGCTGTAATTGTATATTTTCTGAATGTTTTCAGTAAACATTGAAACAGCAGATATTAACAGATTCGAGAATTGATTGAACATTCAACACTAATGAGATCTGGAAATCCAGCCCAGCATAAATGTATTTTCTATAAAGTTATCAATAATAATTATATAATTTTCAAGTGATACACCATTTTAGATTCTGAATGAAGTGAAGAAGCTAGTGTTTTTACAATGATGTTTATTTTTTTTTTTTTTCTGTGTACAACGTTTTGTATAGAAATACTTGTCCAAAAGTTTCGACCAATAACTTTTTGAAACCGGATTTGCCTCTAGATTGTACTTTAAACAGGTCATTTTTTGAATTTTTCAATTCTTCAATTTTTTTTTTGGAAAAAACTACCCATAATTTGACAAAAACGACTCGGAAACCATAATTTTTTGATCCGAATTTTATGAAAATTTAAACATAGATAGAAAATCTTGTAAAAAAGATTTTGGCGCAAAAAAATTTTGAAAATGTGAAAAAAAAATTTGGACATTTTTCGAAAATTTTTTTTTTCTTGTATTATTAACTTCCTTCATTCAGAATCGTTTTACCGGAGAAATGATTTATCGTTTCTTTAAAATTTAATACGCCCGTCAAGAGAATACCACCCGTCGCGCGAAGTACACCCATCGTGCGAAGTATGTCCGGCTTTTTTTCACGTTTATTTCGGAAAACAATTTTATTGAGTACGCTGCGGAGGCGTCTTTGTGCGCAGTGAAGGTGATGATGCATGCACCCCGATAGAGGTGGACTTAAAGATATCATCAGTATTCTATATAAAAAAATAAAAAAAATACTCAATACATATATATATATATATATTTTTTTTTAAATAATATTTGTAATGATTAAAAATAACGAATGATAACAAACGGAAAAATAATGGTTCAGTTACAATACATGGTTTGAAAAAAAAAACCATCTCAACCAAACACGCGTGTTAAAGTATAAAGACACGGTAAGGCGTGCCTCTGTGAGTATAATCTATGATATTTTAAAACCTACGAATTCGTACGATATGTAAATTTTATGTGGTATACAATGATTGTCAGTCCAAAGGACATGCAATTAATTGGTCAAGTTTTATACACAAAAACCATTATAATTGAGTCTTAAATACAAATAGTTTTTGATATACATCTAATCCGAGAGTGATTTTAGATGCTGGTTGGAAGCAGTAGCGCGATTAGAAATATATTCGATTTGGAGGGAAGGGGGTCGTTTATGTTCAATTTTTCTTAAAAAATATGCTTGGAAAACTGTTGAATTCGAAAAGTCACACTGACAGTCTCTTTATAGGCGGAGAGCATCGTGAAACAGATTTTCGTATCTAGAAATTGGTCAAGATGAGGTTTAACATATTTGAACAAGTGAACAGCAAAATAGAAAAATCACACGAGTCGTTATTAATAATGAATTTAATATTTATTTTGATTGAAAAAAAAAAGGTTTAATTACACTGTACAATTTTATAATAAATATAAAAAAAGTAAATACCTAAATATATTTATTTTAACTAAACGATTTTTGACTATTCAAAAAATGTAAGTCTTCTATTTTTTTCTGAAAATTATTTGTTAAAATCAAACCTTTTCCGGGAGGGTTAAAAGTTCTTCTCTATGCCTAAATCATTAGCAGTACCCACTCGTACTGCGTACTTCTTGAATAAAATTTTAAATTATTCCATTCCACTGCGGGATAGGGGATTATACCACCCCTTTGGCGAACACCCCCTTAGGTGAAGTTTAACGATGATACGCAGAGGGGTGAATATCGTTGTTTGAATTGTGTATTATAGTATGTCACGCAAATGGTATTGAGGCAGGTTTTAGAAAGTCATATGTATTATATATTGTATTAATATTATATTATTATATATAATATATTGTACATATTGTATATATATATTGTAAAAATGTTTTTATGGTAAATATTGAAATTGGAGAAATTAGATTGGGAAAACTGTACTAAAATCCTGCATACAACTCCTGCAGGTGTTATGAAACGCATTTCTATATTATTACTCGGCTATGTTTCGAATGATTTTTTAAAAAAAAAACATGCTAACTCTTACATAATAAGTCCCTAGCCCTATTTATAATACGTATTATGGCACGATAACGCGACATTGGAAAACAGCGGACGGATAAAAAAAAACCATTTTTGGCTTCAGCGAAGTCGTCATAAAATATTTTTGTATTTACCAGTTGACACGAGAGCGTTGACGTCGTTGACGTTGAAGAAGAAAACGTAATATAGGTAACGACGATAATGATATTATGCGTACTCGTATAATAATAATAATAATAATAATAATAATAATAATAATGCCTGTACGCGTCGTAAATTGCGTGTTTTGTCAATATATATTTTACCGTGAAAACGCGTCGCGATGACGTTTATTGGAAATATAAAACTCTACTTAGCATATTACATTTGAAACAATAATAATATTATGCTTTCAAAGCGGTCTTCGAATCGGCTGTGTGTAAACGAGCTCGTATCGGTGGAAAATTATTATTAGTCCTATGACACCTACTACTACTACACAACTTACAAGTGGTATAATAAACATATATATATGTATATATATACATATATAACGAGATTACGTTTTTTTTTTTTTCTTTCTTAAACCATTAGACGTCGTTGAATACACCACTATACGCGCGCAGTGACTGTATAGTATAATATGCAAATTTTCTCTATAGCTAAATTATATATATATATATATTTATTTTAGCGACGTTTTTTTTTGTTTTTTTTTTTTTTCATTCTCTCCCAGCAGCAGAAACGACAAAATAATTCTATTATATTCGCGCGAACCATGCCCAAACAAACTATTGCTAAATCTTATAATATACGTAGAAAGTCTGCTCATCCCGAAACCGTTTGAATTATTATTATGCGTTTATTATAATGTTGTATATAGAAATTCGCATAGTTTTGAAATTTATCGAGAGTGGCTAAAAAATTGTTTTGTTTTTTTTTTTTTTTTTTTTTTTTTTTTTTTTTTTTTTTTGCGTTCCCACGCGATCCGTTTTCTCTTTTTGCGACGACAATCGAAATCGATTCGGCGGCGTCGATTTCGAAATTAATGTCGCCGGACACCTAAACGACGATGTTCCGAGTAGAGTATAATGCAGAGAGTTCTATAAAATCTAAGGCTATAAAA
>JAIPRM010003182.1:6658-26924 GCA_025469315.1 Stegophylla sp. TES_Ste_2020 | reverse complement strand
CAGGTATGCCGCGGCGCGGCACGTAGCGGCATGACAACTGCACTATGTTGAGAGTCACTGGCCGTCAGAGTGGGTATAGACAACGGGTCGCGGGGGCCAGCGCTCATTTTTCGTTGCCCCGACTATAGTGCAGGTAATGTGAAAAAAAAATTTGGGAGTATTTTTAATACCTTTTTTTTCTTATTAATTATTTTTTCCTTTTCTTATTTATGAAATAAAAAAAAATAAAGTAAAGTAAAGTATAGATAAGAAAGCTTGACATATTTCACACCATGGATATTCTTCACTCTCCGGGTCAGATACACTCTTGGTGGATGTGTTGAAAATGATGACTATTATTGTTCTTTAATATTATTAACTTTATTCGTTTAGAATCTTCTTATTGAAGAAATGATTTATCATTTCTTTAAAATTCATCTTACCCGTCAAGATTATACCTAAAGTATAAAGAATATTCATAGTGCAAAGTACAGTCTTTTTTATATTGAATTTATATTTTATATATCTTTGGTAAATGTAATACATTCATTATTGAAGAAAATAATTATATCAAAGTAGTCTCATATTCCTTTATTCATTCTCATAGATTAACTTAATTTATTACATGTAACATGAGACTTAATTGGACCTTCAATTTAAAGTCATTAAACCTGACTTGTCCTTATAAATGATATTATATACTGTATATTAATTTATAATTATTGTATGGATACTTGTGAACCATGTGTATGTTACAGCTAAAGTCTGAAATTCGGATGTGCACATTAGCCATATTATTTTGATAAAGCGAATTATTTAAATTTAAAATCGTAGTTTTATACATTGTCAGCTACTGTTTGAGGTATTTTTTTTTATAGCAAATTATTACCAAACTGAAATGTCCTCACATCGCTTAATAAATCGATGGTAGTTTTTGATTTTAATGTAAAGTGCAAAGTGCAATGAGTGTCACATGAACCCGTGAAACTAAGCAAAAGGAGTCTTGAAGTGCTTAAAACGAACATAGCTGCAGAGTGGAGCAAAATTAAATGATGTACAAATACATAAGATCAAACATATTATATAATGAAACTGATTTTAAATTTTAATTATCTACTTTATCAAAATAGTATGGCTAATGTGCACATTTCAGACTTTAACCGTAACTTATACATTCTAAATATTACCAAAAAAAGTAGAAATGTAGAAGTAAAAGTAGAAGTGTTTTTTTTTTTTAATGTTTTGATTAGATTTGAGTATTATTTCTAGATCACTACCTGTAGCATATTTCATTAAAATATAGTCTTAATATTTTAAATAGAAAGCAATAAATTGATAATATACAATAATGGTGTTTTATTTCAATTTTTAGGTGTTGCTGATAATGAGTATGAAATAGAAAGCATATTATATGAAGAAAGGTTTGGTAATAAAGTAATGTACTTAGTAAAATGGAAAAATTATCCTATGGATCAGTGTACATGGGAACCTTATCGAAATTTAACAAACTGTCCTAATATTATGAATGAATACAAAACAAACAGGATTGTTCCTAGTGAAAATATTTATAGATCGGATAAGTACATACGATTGCGTGCCAACCTAAACAGTTTTTCTGATCAAGAGCTTTTAGAATTATTTCACCAGGTGGTTAACGTTGGCATACCAAATATTGAAGAACAATTTATAAATGGTACTATTGCTTATTTAACAACTATTCCTGCCAGTTCCAGAAGTGATGCTTTAATAAAATTTGTTAGACATAATTTAATGCTTATTGAAGTTAAGAGAAAAAGATATTTACAGCAGGAAAATTTGGATAAATGGCAAAGAGAAATGCTCCAAGTATGCGGTTTTAATATATCTGTCTTTAATAATGTTGACTTTGAAGGACCGCCAAGACAGTTTATGTATGTTAATGAATGTGTTGCTGGAAATGGAGTTACAATTCCTAGTGATCCTCCGGTTTGGTATGTAAAATAGTTATCAAGTATTTGTAATTTCTCATAAAAATACAATAATGTTTTACATTTTTATCTAGGTGTCAGTGTGGTATTAAGTGTGGTGGACGTAAACATGGTAGTTGTCATTTCAATGATGACAGTCGTATGGCATATAATGCAATGAAGCGCATTAAAGTTCCTCGAGGCACTCCAATTTATGAGTGTAATAAAATGTGTCAATGTGATAAAACATGCGTAAATCGAGTAGTGCAGCATGGTACTAATAAGAATTTTAAACTACAAATTTTTCGCACAAACAACAACCGTGGTTGGGGAGTGAAAACCCTGTCACTTATTAAACGGGGCACCTATGTAACCAAGTACACTGGTGAAGTGATTACCAGAGTAGAAGCAGATAGACGTGCAGATACACATGGATCAAAATCAACTTATATGTTTGATCTAGATTACAATACTGACAAAAATGATTGTGTTTACTCGGTTGATGCAACTAAATTTGGGAATGTGTCTCACTTTATAAATCATTCCTGTGATGCTAACCTGGATATTTATGCTGTATGGATTGATTGTTTAGATCCAAATATTCCAACTTTGGCCCTATTTGCATCTACTGACATATCAGCTGGAGAAGAATTGACCTTTAATTATATGACATCTGTAACTAATAACAAACGTAGAATTAAATGTAAGTGCCAATCTGAGAATTGTAGAGGGTATCTTTGTTAGTATAAATAATTTTATTTATAATATTTAGATTTTGTCCCACAATTAGTTAGTGTGGTTATAATTATTAATTTTTTTTTTTTTTTTTTTTTTATATATATATACATATAATAAATAATAAATTTAAATACATAAAAATAAAGTTTAGTTAATGCTCAACACCAAATAAAGTATGCATGTTTAAATTGTTAAATTAAAAATAAGCACAACTTGCTGCAAAAAAAATTATGACATGTTTAATTGGTGATATGATAGAAGTAATAATAATAATTTACATAATACATTATTAAATTTATTTTCATTTAATACGTCAAGTGTCTTATAATTATACTATATATAATTATGTCTATTCAACGAAACTAAAATATTTTTATACTTAATTTTCTATACAATATATTCATTATAATATAATTTTCTTTTTTTAATATTCAGTGCACAAGAGTATTCAAATAATAACAAGTTTGAAGCATAAAATATTGTTAATACTTCTATTTCTACTAATAATATAATATTAATTTTTTTTTTTTTGTCATATACCTATTTTTTAGTAATAATTATCTAATAAAATACAATGAAGTTTGTTTAATATTTGTTAAGAATTCTATTTTTATATTTTACTATTGTGAATATAAAAATATCTGTATTATATTTCTTTGATGCAAATTAGCAGTATTTTAAATTTCTGCTCTGTAAATAAATTGAAGCAAACAAGTTTCAGTATTCTGAATAATTATACTTATATACTACACTGCTAAAAATATTTTTTTAAGTTTTGTAGTAATACATAATTCATAAATACATTGTTATTTTCAAAACTGAGTTTGTTCAAAGGAGGAGAAATTTACTTTGTATTTGTATATATTTATTTATTATTATTATTTTTTTGTTTCCTTCAATTTTTAAAAATAAGGAATTATTTTAGTTAATTATTATTATAATTAATTTATGAATCTCTTGTTCAATAATTTTTGTTTTTAATTAAAAATTGTCTCTAATGTTGTGTTCAATTAAAATAATTTCTCAATTTTTGAGTAATAAAAGACTTAAATTTATTTTATTGATTTTTTTTTTTTTAATTTGAGGGATTAAATGTTTTAATTCAGAATGTCTCCTAAAGAATTACTCAGTCCTTACAAGTAATAAATTGCTAATTTTATATTAGCTGTAGCTAAGGTTGATATATTATAGAGGTGTAATCAGTTCTCTTAAAAATTGATTAAAATATGTACTCCAGTCAGTGGCGCACCCAAAGAGGAGGTTAAGGGGTACAACCCTAACCAAAATGTTTTTACTATGTGTGATGTATTATTACGTCAATTATCTGTTTCTAATAATTATTGACTAAATATCAAATGACACTGAGTTTGCTATGGTGCTATTCCAAATTCATAGACATGCACAGACTTTTGAGTCGAGTAAGGCTAAATTTAATCTGACTTCCCCGCAAAATTATCTCATGAAAAAAAAGTAAAGTATAGGCAAGAAAGCTGGACATACTTTGCACCCTTGATATTCTTCGCTCCTTGAGTCAGTTACCCTTGTTGGGTGTCTAAAATTTTAAAGAAACAATTAATCATTTCTTCAATAACATTGTTCTGAACAAAGGAAATTAATAATACAAAGAACAATAATAATAATCATTTTCAACATGCCCATCAAAATTATCTGACCCGAAGAGTGGAGAATATCCGTGGTGTAAAGTATGTCTTGCTTTCTTGTCTTTACTTTTTTCTGTCTAATAAATAAAGAAAAGGAAAAAAAGTGTTAGAAAAATGTCCAAAATTTTTGGTCACTTTCAAAATTTTCTTGCACCAAAATGTCTCATATTGTCAATCTATTTTAATAAATAAATAATAATAATGTAACATTGTATTGTATATCATACACAATTGTGTTATGAAAAAGGAAAAAGAAGATTTTGTACAAGGTGGTTTTATGTACATTTTTGATAATTTTAATTACAACCGTACAAAGCACTTTTAGAAATGTCACGATAAAGACACGTAAATTTTGAGGTCATACTGGGATTAATGTTAAAAAAATGTTATTTCTAGCGTATTGTCTATGTTTAAATACATCTGTTGAGTTTGTTTTTTCATAAAGTTTGGATCAAATAATTATTGCTTCCGAGATTTGTTTGTAAAATTTTGGGTAGTTTTTTCCCATAAAAAAAAAATTAAAAAATTGATCTCTCTGAAGTATCAACTACTAGAGGCAAATCCGGTTTCAAAAAGTTGCTGATCGAAACTTGGAAAAGTATATCAATGCGAAAAAGTGTTCACAGAAACAAAAAATGAAAAAACAACAAAATATCATTGTAAAAACACTAGCCTCTTCATTTAGAATCTGTATTCGGCGCACATTAAGAGCATGACTGTTGCGCATTCAAAACAATTTCCTCCATTGTACCACTCACCATACTGTGCATACCGGATACTAATCGGTCCGCGGCCCAGTCATGCTCTTAACATGCACCAAGTATAATATGAAAAATTTCTAATATTTTTAAAATACTATACTTAACTCAAAATTGATCTAATGTTTTTGAAATTTTTATGAAGTGTTTTTGTGACAATTTTTAGTAGTTTGTGAAAGTTTCAAGTTTCTAGCTATATGAATTTTGAAGTTCTGTTAAAAACAATAATTATCAATTTTATGAAAATTCTGACATCAGCATTTTTTCGTTAGATTTTCCGCGTTATTGAAAAAAGTATTGAGAAATTTGAAAAACCTCTTTAAAGTACCATCTGGTTGTGATTTCAGATCTATAGAGATATTGATCCAAAGTATTCGACAAGTATTTATATATGAAAAAGTGTTCACTGGAAGAGAAAAGAAATAAAAAAATAAACATCATAAGCTCAGGACCTAAAAAGTATTGATTTTTCTTTTAATTACATTTTTAAATGAAGAAAACATGTTAATTTTATGCTGAAAATGTTATTTTGTTTTTATTAATATAATAAAGAATGATTCTCTGTCATCTACAATAAAATATTGTTTATTTGGAACAATGATCACACATTTGGTACTTGGAAAATTAATCTTATGTAAGACCTGGCACTTAGATTTGTCACTAACAAAGTTTAATTTTAACTAATATGAAAAGATAAATATAATAATGGAACTTAACTAAGCTTTGAATATAGTGTAACATAATATATATTTTAGTACAAAATTTTTATTGATTATTGTAAATGTTATTATTAAATATTATGTTTCTTTTGTCTCCTGAAAAATCGTTTTTTGGCACATGAGACCGTTTATCGTTCATTTTATGATATGATAATGCGCTTCATGGGGGGATCTGCAGCTCATGTGTGCCTACCACGGTTGTTTATGTACCTAAACCGTGATCCACAGCTGCTGTCACTACAACCCACTGATACGGTACAACCGTACTCAATGGCCATTGGCTACAAGCCGCGCTGCATATCATTCGAATGTCGGCGATTAGCCGTGTTATCATTGCACGCTGGAGCTCTCGCGCTTTGGCCGAAGGTCTGATATCAGTCTATGGTGTTTTCTCTTCAATTCGTTCGAGCCCGTTCTTGATCGCCGGCTCTTGTCGTTCCCGATGTTCGTCGACCGTTCTTCAGCTGTGTAATCGTCGGCCGACCAACGCAACCACGACATCGCGCTTTCTCCGTGTCCCAACGGTCGTCAGCTGCTGCTCAAGTCGTCGGTGTCGGGAACATGGCGAACGCCGTGCGCAAGATTTGTACCAAAATCGGAAACGGCCATCAGTACTTGCTGGGCACGGTCAGTAAACCGTCGGCGTACGGCGGTCACTTCATCCCTGCGGATAACGTTCAGCAGCTCTTCGCGAAAACTCAAGTAATAGTGACGACCAGTTCACGGCGTGACCTTAACGCGGCCCCAGTCAATAAGGTAAGGTCACTACAACCAGGATTGCCAAGGGTGTTTTGTTTTGCCATGTCAGGGTGTTTCTTGTTTTTTTCAGGACGAGAAACAACGCAAGGTGAATTGCACTGCTGGCAGCGTGTTCCGTCAGTCACGGCCCATGTACTTTGCGGCTCAACCCGTTGCTAATAAAAACTCGACAGTGGCTGCAATCAAATGGTTTAATAATCACGTGGACACCAAAAAGCCCATCTCCCCTCGTTTGAACACCACTGTGACTAAACCCAATGAATCTGTTAAATCCACTTCTAGCGATAACGATAGTAAATCAAATCCCAAGGGACTACCAAGCATAGAACAACTTAACTTTATTCATGATAAATTAGCAGAAGATGTAAGTACTCGCTTGTTCAGTAACGTTTATTTTGTTGAAACATTAATTTTAGTACAAACAGTTTATTGTATTAAATTCTCTTAACTCTTTTAGTTGCCAGCCATGTTCAAACAAAATTTGAACTATGCTCTGTACCATCCAAAACTAGTGTTTGAAAATAATATTAGAGGAACCAAGAGTGTGTAAGTGAATATAAATTGAAAACATTAATTTCTATTTTATCTTTGTAATACCTTCTAGTTTATTTTTTTTAGTGGTTTAGAATACTTCATGACAACAATATCTGTATTGCGTTTATTGGGTCATTTAAAGTACGCTTTTGTAAAATTTGACATATTAAAAATAACAAAACACCCTGAAGATGGAACGATAAAAATGCGTTGGAGGATCAAGGGTATATCTGGAATGAAAGTGTTCATGAAGTTTTGGAAATTTAGGTTGTGGAATTTGGAGCAAGTTATTAAAGAAAATATAGAATCGTAAGTAAATTAGTGTTCTATTTGATTTTACTATAAGTGTTTTTGTACTAGTGCACATACACATTTAAAACCATCTGAATATTTGAAATTCTATTTTTTAATTTAAATTAATATTGAGAATTTTTTATTAATTAATTTATAGGTGGCATGATGGTTTTTCAGTATTCTATGTTGGATCTGATGGATTGATTCATAAACTCACTGCAGACAAAGTGAGTTAATTTATAAAAATTCAATAGAAAATACATAATTTTCATATCCTTTTTATGTTCATAGATGCAACCATATAATGATCCAGTCATAGAAGTTAAAACTCCACTTGCGACAAAATTGGCTTTATTTTTAGGGCTATCTCCACAGTTGAATGATTTGGGCTACTTGGTGACGTTTGATTCGGAACAGACAAATGAACCAAATGAACTACTAAAAATGGTTATGATGTCCCTTGAAGATGTGATTTAATGCTATGTAACAGATCAAAATTTTTTAGTGCATTGTTATCTATTATTTTAATGCTTTGTACAACTTATTGCTTGATTACAGTATTTAAGTGTTAATAATTTATACTATTATTATAAATGTTTGTTGTTTATTTAAAAACATAGTTTGTTGAATTTAAAAATAGTTATATATAAGTAGCCAATCAAATCAAACACTGTAAAAACATAAGGTGCTATAGATGAGTTAATAACAACTTAATTTAAAATCGTAATAAATTATTTTCTTTAGGTTACTTAGGCTAACTGTTTTTTTCAAGTGTTACCATAGGCTTTTCTCTTTTGAAATTAAATTTTGTATTCTTATTTATACTTTTGTCAATATACCCGAATATGTTTGGATATCGATAAAAGCTAATATTGTAGGTTATTTTATTTTTCTATGATATTTGACAACAAATAGACACCACCATCAACAAGAAAGGCAGTAAACCTCACTTTTAACATTTTTCTGATGATCACATAGTCTGATAGAGCAGTTTTTTTTTTTGACCAATGAGGTTAGAAGTAATTATTTTTATATAATGGTAAAGACTACAATTCCAGCAAAAAAGGCATTATTAATTATAAATTAATAATTTTATGAATTATAAACTAGTATAAAGTAATTAATTGTTATACAAGTCCTGTAGTAAAAATGAAAGAGTAACTATTACAAATAATATCAAAAAGCTGGACATAATTTCGCATTTTGGGTATTCTTTACTCTGCTGGTGGGATATTCTTGGTGAATATATTGAATTTTAAAGAAACGATAAATTTCTTCAATAAATCAATTCTGAGCAGAGTTTCAGTTAATATACAATTATAATTGTTGTTAGGTTATGTTAAACAACTATTATTTAATAGTTTTGGCAAGTATTATTTTCATGATATAATTTTTTTCCATGTTAAGCTGTTAAGTTGTGTACTCGAAAATTGTGTTTGTGTCAATAATAATAGATTTTCACATGTACGCAAAAAATTTACATTCACAATCAGTTAAAATAAAACTCATTAAATAAAGTAACATGTTCAATACAATTTAAATTTGACAGTTTTTATAGACATAGTATGATTTTACAATTTTATAGTGAAAGATAAGTTAAAATAGAATTCTTTTCTCAATTGACTAAATAAACATTATTCAAGTTGTGGTGAAGGAATCAAGAAACAACTATTAGTTTATGTAAAACTTCATACATTTTTTAACTAGTTAAAAAAAAATTGAATTTGAAAAATGAAGTAACAGACTTTCAGGAAAATAATAACCAAGTTAAAGTAAGTTAAAAATTAAAAGTTCATTTTTTTATTTATATTGGTCTTAACTACCCTCATCAAAATGTGAATTAACAAAAATATTCATAAAATAACAAGATTTATTTTAGATGTAAAAAAATATCCATAAATAAAATATATGAACCTACAAAATTTCTTACTTAAAAATTGATAAATAACTTTAATTTCAATAAATTAAGTTAAAAATAATAAAAATAAAATAACTAATAACTCAACTTTTAAGAAATTATTGTCCATAGTTTACATTATAATATATACAGTTTTATACTATTGAATGACACTTTACTATTACTAGCAAAACCTAATTTCCACTGTGGTTCCTTCTAAATTTAAATCACATTAGCAAAATTTTGTTTGTGAAAATAATTTATTATTAAAAAATTGAAAACAACTTATACAAAACAATAAAGAATATTTTATTAACTTGGCAAATGTTGTATTGCAGTATTATGCAATTATTAATGACTGTAGATAATAAGTAAATCTTAAAAGACCATGAATATTTACAATACTAGAGAAGAAACGTCATAAATAACAAATTTAAATTATTATATTAAAGTATTTACGTTCATTCAGTGTTAAATTACAACAATTTTTTGGTAGTGTAACAGCCAAAAGAAATTTATCTAAAAATTGGTGTTGATGATGTGAATAATAAAATAAGTTGTTCTAGTATTTTTTACTTGCTACTTTCTTAATAAGTGCTGTTCGCTGTTTATGGGCTTCGGTAATTGGAGCTTTCTTGTATGGTCTCAATTCATCTGTGCCAAAACCAGGTATCCACATATTTAAATAACGCTCTAAAAAGAAAAAAAAATATATAATTAGTAACTTCTTGTTACTTTTCATATTCACATTGGGTTTTATAATCATTAAACAATGATTACAGTATTTATTTATTTAAGTTACCTAAATATAATTGGACGTCTTTAACTTCGACAATATTTGATTTTCTATGTTTAGCAAAAACACATGCTGCTCTAACTAACTCATCAACAAAATCATTAGATAATTCCAACATAAGATCTTCTACATCCTCTTCTAGCTGTTCATTAGGATCTACTTCTTTAACTAGTTCACGTAAACGTGCTTTTGTTAACAACTGAAAAAAAAAACAATATTTATTTAGTAATAGGTTAATAATGGTGAAGATTTTTATTAAAAACACTTGAGGTAAGTACAAAATTTTGGAATTTTCTTGTTTTTTGTTTTTAATTCATAAAATTTTAATGAATGGATATTAAGACCTGAAAATTTAAAACAAATATACTTGTGTGTATTACCAATGGTCCTAAAATCATCATGCTTTTTGCCTTGCTTCACTATTATTATAATATACAGTTTAAACATTTAATTATAGCACCTCATGATTAAATATATATTTTTAAAAAAACCGGACACACTTTGCATCATGGGTAGTTAAATTTTAGATAAACAGTAAATCTTTTTACTTCTTACTATATTTTTCCTTTCTGTCGAACACTTTTGCGTATAGAAACACTGATCCAAAAGCCTCAATCAGCTACTTTTGGAACCAAATTTCGGCTCTAGAGTCTAAATGGTACTTTATACTCAACATTTTTTGAAATTTGTATTTCAAAGGGTAACACTTATCCTATTGTTCTTATCTCTACTTAGAATCGTTTAATCGAAGAAATTATTTATTGTTCCTTTAAAATTAAATACACCCACTAAGATTATACAACCCAAAAAGCAAAATATATCCATAGTGCAAAGTCTGTCCGGCCTTTTTATGATTGTTTTGTGTTTTTTATCCCTGACTGACAGTAACATTAGGTATTATTTTATCAGTAAAGACACTTAATAATATGTACAAAATAGATGGGATAGATGGGAGGTAGAAAGAAAAATAAATATGCTAAAAATAATCAATATAAAATCATCAGTGTTCGATGAATCAACGAATGGTTAGCATTCTAGGGTTAAGTCAAAATTATTTAAAAATATTTTTAATCAAAAACTGTCATATTTGTTAATGTTTTTAAGTTTTTGTATTACCATAGAATAATTGTTGAAACTCTGTGTACAACAGATTTTGTAATTTAATTTTCAATTTAAGTTACCATTTAAGCATTTAATGGCAATTTAAATGAATCCTCTAGTTATTACTTTTGAGCCTCGAACTATAAGCAACTTTATTTTAATTAAGTACCTATTGGGATGCAATATAATAATGATAAAAAAATATTTTGAGCAAAACATACTGCAACTGTACTGTCTCCAATGAGATTTTTAAAGAGAGGTGGTGATTGTTGCTGTTGAGACTGCTGCTGCTGTGATTGTTGAGGCTGCTGCTGTTGCGTTTGTTGAGACTGTTGTTGCTGTTGTGGTTGTTGAGACTGCTGCTGCTGCGATTGTTGAGACTGTTGTTGTTGTTGTGGTTGTTGATGTTGAGATTGTTGAGACTGTTGCTGCTGTTGTGATTGTTGAGACTGCTGTTGCTGTTGTGTTTGTTGAGACTGCTGCTGCTGCTGTTGTGGTTGTTGAGGCTGATGCTGTTGAGATTGAAGCGACTGTTGCAGCAGTTGAGGTTGATGCTGTAGTATTTGTTGCTGCTGTTGTTGTAATTGCTGTTGTTGTTGTAATTGCTGCTGTTGTTGTAATTGCTGCTGTTGTTGTATTTGTTGCTGTTGTTGTAATTGTTGCTGTTGTTGTAATTGTTGCTGTTGTTGTAATTGTTGCTGTTGTTGTAATTGTTGCTGTTGTTGTATTTGTTGCTGTTGTAACTGTTGCAGTAGCTGAGGTTGCTGCTGTTGTATTTGTTGTAATTGTTGCTGTTTAAATTGTTGTTGTTGTTTAATTTGTTGTTGTTTAATTTGTTGTTGTTGCTGCTGTAATTTTTGTTGTTGTTGCATTTGTTGAAGTTGCTGGAGTTGTTGTTGTTGCAAAACAATATTTTGCTGGGTGGTTGTCACCACTGAAGGATTAGTGAGCACTGCCATTGATGAAACAGGTGTGTTATTAAGAGTGGTAATTATTGTCGACACCGAAGTGTTATTCAGAGGTACAATTGTAGATGCTGGTGGATTGTTAAGAGATGTGATTGTTGATACAGATGAACTGTTGAGAGATGTAATCGGTGGGATCAGTAAATTACTAAGAGGTATTGATGTCGATGGCGAATTGTTCATGGGTGCTACTGTTGCTGATGGATTAATGATGGAAGCGATTGTTGAAACTGGAGAGTTGATATGAGATGTCATCGTTGTTGGAGTTGTCATTTCAACATCAGTAGTTTGGGGCTAAAAATAAAATGTACAACTTGATATAACTAGACTTTCAATAGTTCACAGATAATTACAAAAAAAAAAAAAATCCCAAAGGAAAACTCCAGATACTAAAAATATTCTCAACTGTACACTTATTATAAACTGAAACATTTTAACTTGAACCTATCACGTAAAATGGTATTGCTGCTATAGGTATTTGTATAATTAATAGTAAAGAGTATTACCTATGTATAATTATATAAATGTATGTATGTATGTATATATATATTTTATGCACAGTATTCTTAATAGTCTTAACTATTGATTAAATAAATTATTGAAGTCTAAAAGCATAATATGGAAACTGAGTAAGTATATTTAATATCGTGTTATTTTTTTTTAAATACAGTAACTATCAAATGGTACTGTGG
Source organism: Stegophylla sp. TES_Ste_2020 (assembly GCA_025469315.1). NCBI lineage: Eukaryota > Metazoa > Arthropoda > Insecta > Hemiptera > Aphididae > Stegophylla > Stegophylla sp. TES_Ste_2020. Next base: position 14,085 of record JAIPRM010003182.1, on the reverse strand, counting down.
TAAAAATTTATTTTGTTTTCATTTGCAAAAAACTGAGTCAAACTTTGTTTAATAAATACAAACTATTATAATATTAAATTAAAACAGTTAACATTATCAGACTAATTTCTTTAAATATGTTTAAAATAATATGAATGGCCAAATTGAAATTATGAAGACGAGGTTACATTAAGGTTTTGCTGAAGTTAAAAGAGTTACATTAAAAATTCTACTTAAGGTAAAAATGAGGATAAAAATTGTCGTTGGGAAAATTATGCAGCAAGTTGTCTTCTGTGGCATATACACAATTTTCTCAAGGGGAGCAGACATAGGAGCAGAGTTACAGATCCATAAGACACTAAATTTTTCTTCAAGGGATATATTTTACACTGGTTAGAGATGTTAGTTTGGGGCAAATTATGTATCTTCCTATCCTAGAACATTTAAAATATCAATATTATTCCAATTCAATTAAAATTGAACAATTTTATTTCTTATACCAAGTATGAATATGGCTGTATTTAAGTTGACCTTTTAGTAAGTTTATCATTATAATAGTGATATAATCATAGTTTAAGATATTATTTATATCTAATATATTAAGGATGATCAGATTGTTTTACCCTATATTTTAACAAATAATTATGAAGTACCACATATGTAAAAATAAGGAAATAAAATAAATTTAGAAGAAAAGATTAGTAATTGTATAGTATACATATTGTATACGTAATTGTATCTACATACTAATTTTTCTGATTCTAAACTGAAAGTAATACTTTTGGTTTTTATTGTTTATACACATTTATAGAACAATTATTTATAAATGACAACATTAAATGTATTATTCAGATTATAGGTGAATTGGTATACATTAGATACATTACAGCTGACGACACACACAGCCGATACAACATTTTTGTTTTTTAAATAATATTCATGTTTTTTATAATATAATAGTCATAATAGTTTTTTTTTTAAATAATATTCATAATATGTAGGTTGAAAATTTATTTTCCTTGTATCTATGACTATAAGACCTAAATTATCGGTTCAATGTTATGAAATAGGTACTAACCACAAGTCGTATAATTCCTTCTTCGGTTTCCATAGGCGTTACATTGGTCTCGACAATCGAACTCATCATCATATCCTCGTTATTCATGATTATAACTTGATATTGTTAAGAGCACCTATTTAAATTAAATTAAATTTTTGTGTCTGACAGACAATCGTAAAGAACGTACCCAAATACGAAAAATTATTCAGTTTACACAAGCAAACAGGAACGGAGTAATGTTTTATAAAAATGCATTCGATATATTACTCGTCAACAGGATATTAATTAGTTTTAACTTTTGTTTTTTCGTCGGAAATTTACAACACATTAGCAATACAATATTGTAATGATTTTTATACACAAGTTTCTAGAATAAGTATACTGACTACTGAGTGTATTGTATACGTTATACAGCAATACTGCCTGCTGCTATGTACTAGGTATACGGGAAAGGTACATTTTGATAACACAACTAGGGTGATAAATATATATATCTGGTGACATGGATGATTGGTCTGTCACGGGGAGTGGGGTCATAGTTTGTTATATTGGTATTCTATGGTAATAGTGTTGGTGGGGTCCATAGATATTTATATTAAATATCTATGGTGGGGTCAGAGAAATACCTATATCACATTTATTTGTACACAGAGTAACAGAGTATAATCATTATTCATTAATCATACTCATCTTCTGTGGCCGTAAAAATGCAAAAGTTAGGAATTTTTGTGAAAATGTTCAAATTATTATAAAAATCATGTTTTCCATAACTCTTTTTTCCATGTCCTTTATAAGATGTCTTGTGGAGATACAAACTTTTTTTTTTGAATGGCAACTTCATTTTTTCACCACGTAATTTTATTTAGGTCATTTTTCCGTGACTTTGTATGTATTAAAATCAAAATTTGAACAAGTAGTTTTCGAATTACTCCGAATTAAGAGTTAAGGACAATAATATCTTAGATACACAATAATTTATGTTAACCATATACCTAAATAATAAGTAATTATAATGAATCTGCACAATTAATTTAAATTATCGATATTTAGTCAAAATGTTCATATGTAGGTACTATGTACTTGATTATTTTTACAATAGAAAAATATTGCGTTATATGGGTACTGGTACCCAATAGACCTAATAGCTAATATTATCCTTAATACTTAAATAAGAATAATTCAAAAACTGCTTGTTCGAATTCTGATATCAATACATCAAAATTCACAGAAAAATTTGTATTTAATTGTTAGCGACACAAAAAACGGCTCAAAAATTTCGCCGTCGGACTGAAAATCGAACCCAGAGCTTACTCTTGCCGGGCATATTTTGTTCTTTTACTAAGCTACCTGTGGGCTAGTCTTAACTCCGATTCTCGTCCGCTAATGAGTAATGACTGTTGCTAACAGCATTTTAGAACAAAACTGTGCAGTGAAAAACAATGGTTGCCATTTGAGGAAAAAATTTATAATAACATCTCACCAAAAAAATCCAAGTTTTAGCATTTTTGCTACAAAAAAAGGGGATATAATGCTGAATGGTTTACTCTGTAAAACATGTATAGATGTATAAGACCTAAGGGGAAATACGATAATTTCATAAACCGAGCATGGTTTCTCGATTGTTGGGATGTTGATAAGTTTAGATTTGATAAGTGATTGTGATAATTTCTGTGATAAGTGGCAACAACGTGCATAGGAATCATTGGATTTTTGTCATGATCTCAGGACCAACAAAATTATATTACTATTAAAACATTAATATTTTCACGTGTGCTAGATCATTGTTTTGTTTAAGATTTCTGTGAACATATATATATATATATATATATATAATATATCACATCCGTTGGTCTAGCAATCACTTGCTACTTAACTATGGTGTACAAGAAACGCAAAATTAAAGTCTTCAGACCTAAGAAAAAGAAGGAGTCCATTGATGTCGTGATTAGAAAACTCAAAGAATCTTATGAGCAGGTAACATTTTTACTCAATTCAGTTTTGAAGCATCACGTAAAAATGACAGGAATATAGAATAACGTAATATCAGGCTTGTAGGCAACATTTATTCCAGGCAAAGGGTTGACATAGAGAAAAATGTTAAATACACCATATTTTAAAATGTTTATTGGAATTTGGAATGTATATAGTATCTATTGTATCGGTACCTATTAATGTTTTACTTACTGTTTGATGATTTTCAATTCGTTTTTTTTTTCTTATTAATATTGTTAAAACAATCAACAAATAAACTTAGTTAACACTTTTGATGATTATAAATAATATTACCAAATTTATGGAATTGAACGAAAATGTTCTGTGTGTTATTGTCAACAGGTGATATTTTGTGCAGATTTTGTAATCCCCTTAGTTCTTCCCTAGGTATGACCATAAGTAATAAAAGATTTAAATATTCTTGTAAGTTGTACTTCTTCAATAAAACTTTTTAAATCCGGTTCGCTTTCAAATTGAAATATTCTTCTATAGTATAATATCGCTGTGTTATTATATGTCATTGATATCCTGATGTCAAAGATTACAATGCTCAGTATTGATAGCTACTATGTATCAACATAGTAATGAGCGGAATTTTGTAATGACCACTTGATATATTTTGTTTGTTAAAAATTAATAGCTAATAAAATGCAGATTATTATGTACATGGGTAATTTATTTTTTATATAAATGAGGGAGAGGGGTTGTACCCCGAAACATCCTCCTGGCTATGAAATTAATGGGATTAATTTTATTTTTAGATTGATCCAAATTCTATTGAAAAGTTTGAAAATTTTCCCTTGTCTGATCCAACATTGAAAGGATTGAAAGATAATAAATTTTTTACGCCTACTGAAATACAACGTGAGACTATTGGTTACAGTTTACGTGGTGAAGATATATTGGGTGCTGCTAAAACCGGTAGTGGTAAAACATTAGCATTTTTAATACCGGTTAGTTAACTATTTTAAATACATTAAATAACATTTGTGTATATTAACTTATGAGTTTGTTAGGTATTGGAAATATTATATTGCAACAAATGGACCCGTACAGATGGGTTAGCAGCCCTTATAATAACACCAACACGAGAGCTAGCATATCAAATATTTGAAACATTACGTAAGATTGGAATCCATCATGACTTTTCAGCTGGCTTAATTATTGGTAAGTATTATAACTGTCATTATAAAATATAAATATTAAATGTTTTATTTATGACACTTATTAATACTGCATTTTAGGTGGCAAAGATTTGAAATTTGAGCGCAAACGTTTAGATCAATGTAACATAATGATTTGCACACCAGGTCGTTTATTGCAGCACATGGATGAAAACCCACTTTTTGATTGCTCAAATATGTTGGTACTAGTATTAGATGAAGCTGATCGATGTCTTGATATGGGTTTTGAACAAACTATGAATAGTATTATAGAGAATTTACCTCCTGAAAGACAAACTCTTCTATTTTCAGCTACTCAAACTAAGTAGGTCCTTGGGAAATAAATAAATTATTCAAAATATGAAGTATAAAAATGTAAATTAATTACTTATATTAAACTAGGTCTGTTAAAGATTTGGCTAGACTCAGTTTAAGCAACCCTCATTTCATTTCAGTCCACGAAGCTTCTGAACACAGTACACCAGCAGGTTTAGTACAAAGTTATATGGTCTGTGAATTACATGATAAAATGAGTTTATTGTGGTCTTTTATCAAAAACCATTTACACCATAAAGTGCTTGTGTTCATGTCAAGTTGCAAACAGGTGATAATTGAGAAATTTGGTCAGTAGAAGACACATATTTAATGCAGATTAATTATTTTATTTTAGGTGAAATATTTTTATGAAATATTATGTAAACTTAGACCGGGAACTAGTTTGTTAGCATTGTATGGTACTATGCATCAAACTAAACGTATGGCTGTGTACGAATCCTTTAGTAGAAAACAACGTTCAGTTCTCTTTGCTACAGATATTGCTGCTCGTGGACTAGGTAGTTTATAATTATAATATTATTAAAGATTTTTATTAGTAGGAATATTTTGATGCATTTTTTGCATAAATCTAGTTTAGGGCCCACGCAAATTTCAACATTACGTTATTGAATGCTAAAATATTGTGTGTTTTTCAGGTAATTAATGTCCTTAACAAAATACTAAAAGCAATAATAATTCTATTTTCATAACATCAAATCATCAACAGTCCATTAATTAGTATAATATCAAAAATATCTCGACTTGCTGTGCAACTTGAGGACATTTTGGTTTGATAATTTTTAATTGTAAATATGCATATCAGTCAAAATTAGGTTTGAAAAAAAATATAATGTTATTGTTTAAACTAGATAATAATGAATAAACTGATATGAATTGTGATGATGGCACTATAAAATTTGAGTGGTGGGGCAGTAGATTTAATCAACGTATTGGCCAGTTGAACAAACGATTTCTAGGAATTATTTAGGTTTCCAGTTATTTATAGTTCATAAATTTATTTTTCAATAATACTGTATAATAAACAAGACAATTTTTCTCAAATGTCGAGTAATTGGCTAACACTATTATTTAATAAAAGCATAATCTATGTCCATTTCACTAACTGTATAAATTTGTTTTAATTAAATATTTTCATGTCATTTGTGTAAATTTGTTTTAAATTTAAACAGACATAAAATATATATTTAGATATTTAGCATTAAAAAATACATGAGGTAAGATAAGTGAAAAACATTACTTTTTAAAAACCTACTTTTTAGTATGTTCGTTATCTAGAAATACGTGATAAAAGTTGTCCTTACTTTCTTCGATTTTTTTCTAGTCAAACCCTTGTAAAATGTTTAATTATTCGTCCGTAAGAAATTTTATTGCACCAAATATTTGCAATGAAATTCTCCACTCAGGTACCAAGTTTCAAAAAGTTTAGTCATACCATTTTTATTTTATGTACGTTAAAGCGTGTAATTTTAGTCGAAACTAATGAATTTCGTTAAAATTTGAACTTTAAACGGTTATAGAGAAAAAAGTTGACACTTATGATTTTCGATATTTTTTCAGGTCAATTAGATAGAATATATATGTTCAATTTTAAATACTGTATGAGCTTCTTATTGCTGAAAATATTGAAAATAATCATTCATGAAAAACTAATTTGAAAATAGTGTATAAATAATATAAATACTGTAGGATTCACTTATAAGACTCGCAGATATAAGGTTCAGTCACTTATTAGACTCAAAATCGTCTGGAACGGTCTGGACATATTCAAATACATTATTATTAATTCTGTTATGACTCAAATTTTGTTAGAAAAATCGCAGAAATTAAACTTTTTTGCTTGACATTTTGAAATGATTTTGTTTTGAAAAGTAACATATTTGTGTTTGTTATTATTGGTTTCAATTTGTGTTTTATAATATGTATACAGCATATTTTTATGTTTTTTCATATAAAGAACATACATAAATTTTACCTATATTCAAAATTTAAATATATATTTAAATATTAAACTGTATTATATGATTTTATTTATTTCATAATATTATGTAATATTAAAGTAGATTAAAGTAAAAGCAAAATAGTAAAATAAAATTATTAAACAATTAAATTTTTTGCTTTTTTTCCCATTTGGCCTATAAAATTTATTCGGTTATAGGCTCACTTATTTATTTATTTTTTTTAGATTTTCCTGCTGTAAACTGGGTTGTTCAATTAGATTGTCCTGAAAATGCCAATGAGTATATTCACCGTGCTGGTAGAACAGCCAGATTTCAAAAATCTGGAGAATCATTGCTAGTACTTTTGCCTTCAGAATTAGCTATTTTGGAACAATTGCAAGCTAAGAAAATACCAATCCAAGAAATAAAGTGATTATTAAATAAATATTTAAATATATTATTTTTAATTAAAATAAATATCAACACTTGTAGAGTTAATCCAAATAAATTGACTTCAATCCAACGAACATTAGAGGCAACTTTGGCAAAAGATCACATTTTAAAAGAATCAGCTCAGCGTGCTTTTGTTTCTTATATAAAATCTGTATTCTTAATGAAAGACAAAAGTGTATTTGATGTCTCAGCTTTAAATACAGATGCATTTGCCAGGTAAGGCTAAATTTATGTTTTTATTATACTATTTTTTTTTAGATTCTGAATGAAGTGAAGAAGCTAGTGTTTTTACAATGATATTTATTATTTTTTTTTTTGTGTACAACTTTTTGTATAGAAATACTTGTCCAAAAGTTTCGATCAAAAACTTTTTGAAACCGGATTTGCCTCTAGATTGTACTTTAGAGAGGTCATTTTTTGAATTTCTCAATTCTTCAATTTTTTTTTTGGAAAAAACTACCCAAAATTTGACAAAAACGACTCGGATACCATCATTTTTTGATCCGA
>JAIPRM010003181.1:13585-26926 GCA_025469315.1 Stegophylla sp. TES_Ste_2020 | reverse complement strand
TCGGAAACCATCATTTTTTGATCCGAATTTTATGAAAATTTAAACATAGATAGAAAATCCTATAAAAAAAATTTTGGCGCAAGAAAATTTTGAAAATGTGAAAAAAATTTTTGGACATTTTTCGAAATTTTTTTTTTCTTATATTATTAGCTTTCTTCGTTCAGAATCGTTTTACTGAAGAATTGATTTATCGTTTCTGTAAAGTTTAATGCGCCCGTCAAGAGAATACCACCCGTCGTGCGAAGTACACCCATCGTGCGAAGTATGTCCGGCTTTTTTTTTATTACCATTTTGAGAATCCAAAGTCAGGGCAACAGTGTAATTAGTTGGTCTTGCTTCGTAGAACAGGATAGATGAGCATTCGTCTGGTATTTGATCAACATCGAGTGTAGGTATGTTACATAATGTATCAATATCACCATAATATACACATGGTGAATGTCCAGGACCTAAAAAATAGGTTTATTTTGAATTATAAAAAAATTTTGTCACTGTACTCAATTGATTTCGATTATAACCGACTTAATAATACTCAATTACGTCCTAATTTTTTTAATTTGCGATAATTATAATATATATATAATAAATATAATTGCAGAATTATAAATATATAACAACAATTTATTAATAATGTTTTATAAAATCGTACTAATGCAAACTCCTGTAATACTCATTAATAATTCCTATCTCATTAAATAATTTACAAACTTACTTGAAACGTGCAAGAATAATATAGAAATATATAATATATTGAAGTAAATTAAATAGTCTACTAATATTTGATATTTTTTAAAGTAGCTATTAATTACAGTATACGTCATCTTTAGGTTATATTTAATATTGACATTTTTTCAATTATAAAGAAGTACTCCGTAATCTTAATTACAACTTGAATTTTAATCAAAAATGTTCAATATTTTTTTTTTTTTTCGAAAAATTATATTATAAGATAGAAATTTACTCAAAGATACCTAAAAATTAGATTTTTAAGTATTTATTAAAGTTAAAACTATTAGAAAAAAAAGCAACTTAATTTATGTTTTATTGGAAAATAATATTGTCTTTTACGCATTAAAAATAATCAATTCATATTTTGGTACTAATATAAGATGAAAAAGCACTTCAACAGTCAATTTTGGATAGACTGCAGTAAAATAAATAATAATGAATGCTTTTTACTACTATTATTCCAATATTCTATATAATAATAATAATAACAATCTATTACAAAAAAAAATCAATAATAAAACTAACAAGTGGATGATCCATCGTCATTTGAATGGACTAATAATGGTAAGTACATTAAAATAAATCGCGTTACTATGTTCATCTTAATCCAACCGAAATTAGTATTCATAAAGAATTAAAATTTACTACTTTCAAAGTAAAAATACTGCATGAAACTGATTTACAAGAGAACAATGTAATTTAAAAGTTTGAACGGCTTATTTACTTTATAATAATTAATCCTTTAATTTTATTGTTTTTACCATTATATTTAGTTCGCGTTGTACAAACAAACATATTTCACTCGGACTTTACGCGCGGAATGACTTATTGACGATAATAATTATTGTGTGTAGCGTGTTAAATTTAAATGCGAAATATTTAACACTAGAAATACATTTAAAATCGCATATTATCGCAGTTTATCCTAAATCACCTGTTACACCGGGGTAATGTCGCATCCTGAAGTTTTCACTAGACCACTTAACCACAAGAACACCGTTGAAAATATTGAATTTTTCCCCAGAAAATATTGAATTTTAAAAATCCAATAATTAGAAAACTATTGATGCGCATGGATTTTAGTTGGCACCATTGTACACCATTATACGAGAGATGGTGAGAACATATTATTACTAACCTTTAGGGCAGAGGTTCCCATAACTATGGGTCACGATTAAATTTTTGGTGATGTAAGTTTTAGATTCTGACTGGAGTGAAGAAGCTAGTTTTTTCCAATAATTGTGTTTATTTTATTTTTTTTTCTTTGAACACTTTATCGTATAGAAATATTTTCCAAAAGTCAATCAGAATGATTGAAAAAAATGACATTTTAGATAGTCAAATTATTCGAAATTTTCAATACTTTTGCAAAATTTAAGATAAGCTATCCTAAATTTGATCAAAATGCAACTAAAACTTTATAGAAATGTAAATATTATGGATATTTGAAAAATATTTTTGTGAAAGAATTTTTTTTTTTTTTTTTGAGCGAAAAATCCTCATTGTGTGAAGTATGTCCAACTTTTTATACATACAATTTTTTATTTTTATTTTTTCGTAATGTTCATTTACACGTATTCATATACCTATATAAATATATGTTTTTTGTAATAATTTAATGAATAATTACAGATGTTTATAGTTATAAAAATTTTAATACAAAATGTTTTTTTTTTTTTATTCTGAGTCTTTTTTACTATCGTTATTCGACAAGCAAAAAAAAAAAGGACATTTGATTATTGTCGTGGGTTGCTAAAATTAAAAATATGTCCAAAATGGATCGTACCACAAAAAGTTTGGGAACCTCTGCTTTAGGGTGTCCATCAGCTATAAATATATCATAATATTTGTTCGTACTTTTTCCAATTTTTTTTTTCGTCTGTCAAAATTTTATCGTACCAAAATATTCACAATCAAATTTTCCACATAAGCACTAAGTTTCATAAATATCGGCCAAACCGCTTTTCTTTTTTGTACCTAACCAGACGACTGAGAAGTAAGTGTAGGGGCCTCAAAATTTGTAAAAACTTATCAATGTCAATTTGTTCATACGTTTAATTTGAATAAAGGGGACGGACGAACCCCAAGGGTGAAGTAATCACCCTAATCTGGTGATTTGAAACACGGAATAAAAATTATAATTAAGTAATGCAAAGATAATTAAAGAATAGATAAGAAAGCAAGACGTACTTTGCTCCACGGGTATTCACCACTCTTTGGGTCAGATACTCTTGGTCGGTCTATTTGAGAATGACGACTTTTATTTATTATTCTTATTAACTTCCTTCGTTCTGAATTGTAATATTGAGCAAATGATTTAATGATTTATCGTTTCTTCAAAGAGTGGATCCAAGGGGTTTGGTTGTACCAACAACGGTGGCACGTGTAAACCCTTTGAAATAATGCATATTATTTTGAAAAATGCTAAATATGAAGTACCATTCGAAGCCGAATTTTAATACCAAAAGTGGCTGATTGAGGCTTTCGGATTAGTATATTTCTATACGCAAGTGTTTACAGGACGAAAAAAAAAAACAAATAAAAAATAAACATCGTTGTGAGTCCATAAACTTCTTCGCTCTGCTCAGTATCTAATAGAGAATAATAATTCATAGGAATATTATAGTTGAATATTGTTTTCAATAAAAAAAATAAAATCGTTATTTTTAACCAACTTTTTTCCGCTGCATATGAATTGCGTCCCGAAATCCCTTTTTCACATGAATTGCGTCCCAGCAACATTAATCAACTACACGAATTGCGTCCCCCAACTATATTAATCTACTACACGAATTGCGTCCCACCTATATTTAACAGTTACACGAATTGCGTCCCAACAATATTTAACAACTACATGAGTTGCGTCCCAGATATATATTTAATAACTGCATGAATTGCATCCCAATAATATTTAAAAATTAATTTATTAAAGTAGATATCTTACAAAAGTTATAAAAATATTTATCATCCGTATTATTGATATTATATGTACATTTTTCATATATTAAAAACGTTTACATCAATTTTATACATTTGTCAAACTCTAATATAAAAAATCAGATTTTACAAAAAAAAAAAAATATATATATATATATATATTCAATAATAAATTAATTCAATGTGGGCAAAAATTTAAATGACACTGTCTTTATATAATTAAATCGCGTTATTTCACCATTAGCATATTCAAACATAGTTTTTCTTAAAAACTCCTCTTTTTCTGATATTTCACGCCTTTTTTGTGGTACCATTTGAATACTACGTATTTTAATATAAACGTCTTTTTGTATATTTTTTAATACATCAATAAATTGAAAAATGTTAGGGTTAGCTGAATAAAACATACTATTTAACTCAGAATGAAAAGCTTCGCAACTGTTTGTAGTTCGTGTTATTGAACATGAATACTGTGCCCATATAGAAGGTGTAGAGTCACAATCAGGGCTTATATATGTATTAAATATGTAGTCTGTAAATTTTTCGAAAAAATCGAACGTATTTCAGATTATGATGTAGGTACATACATATCTAACCTTGGTTTAACCTAATCCACAATCGAATAAATATTATTTATATTTTTTTTTATTGTTTTACAGTGATGATAAATATTAAAATCCAGAGTGTACCTCCCAATAATATATGAATAAAAACACGGGACGCAATTCGTGTAGTAGTTTAAAAATCAGGGGACGCAATTCGTGTAGTGGTTTAAATAACACGGGACGCAATTCATGTAGTAGTTTAAAAATCACGGGACGCTATTCGTGTAGTGCTTATCAGATCGAAAATCTTTGGGACGCAATTCGTGTGCAGCCCTTTTTTCTTGGGTAAAAAAATATAACGTGTAAAACATAATGGCCTATATGAATCATTTTTTTAAAACCAAAAAAATCAACAATACACTTCGGACTACCCCACCTGTTGTCTGCTGTCTGTCTATCTACAGCCGTATTAATCACAAATCGCGGTATTTTTAGGTATTGATGGGAAAGAATATATTTCTTTCTAGAAAGCGGGCATACCCTAGATTTCCAACCGTAGATGTATCGTCATGTGGGGGTAATAATTTCAACGCAAAAATTTCGATGTACCTAAAAAATTGAAATAAAATACAAACAACGAACGAATTACTGGACTGAATATTTTATTAATATCTATTGTTAATAAAATAATAATATTTAGGCGGTGTACCGTAACTGCGCACGGATCGTGGCCATTTTGTAACATATCACTTTAACTCCGCATACAATGTTTTTTTTAAACACCCCAACTCCGAACACAATATATATATAATGTACACAAAATAGGTATTTATTATTGTATTAAATTTATTTATCTTAAATACAATATATTATATGTTATTAAAATAATAATGAATACGATTAACAATAAACATTGTCGTCGTCGGTATAAAATTAAATACAATGTCTAATGTAAATTAAAATTGAATTGTATAAAACGAAGTTACAATTTTTACAAAATTATACCTATCAATTTGGTTGTCATTATATAATTCTACTTTTTTATTTATAAAAATTGTATGTTATTTTTTTCCCGGGGCAAACAAAACGTTAATGCCACTTAACACCACCTCCCTTAAATTCATAAATTCTTTGAAAAATGGCTTTTGGTATTGATGCGCCCCTAAATACGGGGGCACACGGGGGCAAAAACCACCGCTCACATCCCTCTAGATCCGGTACAGCACCCTGTTTGTAATTACTCTGACGCAGCATCGCTGCTGCAATCTAATGTATGGAGGAAAAAATACCTCATCTGCAGACGTAATGTAAAGAAGGTAAATATGTATTTTAAATAATTTAATTTATGAAAGTGAAATTTTTTATGGTATTTATTTTTATATTTCAATGATAAGCATACACCTATTCATTGGTAAAAAAAAAAAAAAAATGTTTTCTATAAAAAGAAAAAAATATAAAATTTTCATAATTATAAAATTATTATAGTAAATTAATGGAATTAAATAAAATAGAAATAATTTATATTATATATTATCTATTATATTCTAAGTGTACGGGGTTATTTTTTCCCAGGATTATCTTTTCCAGGTTTATACTTTCAGTATCTAAAGTTACAGGAATATTTTTTTCGGGGTTATTTATTAGGAGAATAGGTTTACGATAGAATTGATACAATAATAAAATACAAAAGTAAAACTGTTCAATTATTGTATCATGTAATACTTCTTTTTTTTTTTTATTAGTAAAATATGTTCAACTCTTATACGAAGAAACAAAAAATAAACTAACGAAATGCATAAAAACTTCCTTAATTTTAATATTAATTAGAACAATAAATAATTTTAATTAATATTAATTGATTGGATTGAACGTGACTAAACAAATGGGTGACAAATATAGAATCATCTAGTTTCATAAGGTTTCAATAAAGAAAAACGTTTTTTATAGGCAAAAAAAGAAAACGTGTGATCTGTAATCAATGGGACATATGATTCGTATTTCCAAAACTGAAAAAATCGCCAATACGCCCTAGCCTACTGTTTGCAATCTGCCGTCTATCTTCTGCTGTATCACACAGATTCCGACATTTTTGGCACTTCATGGGAATGGAAATGGGGGTAATTTTGACGTAGAAGTTTCGATGCACTTTAAGAATACATTATAGTATTAAAATGAAATAAAATACACACAATGAAGGAATTACCAGTCCTCAATATTATGTTGTTATCATTGTATTATATTATATTTTGGGTTATGATACAGTGTTTTTAATAAAATTAATATTATGATGTAATCGAAATAAAAGTATTTAATACATTTTGTCTTTTTATTGAATATTATTAGTTATATACATTTCCATAGAATCAGAATGGTTAATTATTATTTAAATATTATGCAAATAATGAATGAATACATTTTTTCTCATGTGCCCCATATATCATATTTTGGACAACATTGCGGTTGATCGGCACCATTAAAACCATCTAATAAAGCACGGAATGCAGGAAATGGACCCATCGGGCAACAACAGGCACTGCCTGGGTCATCTGCATCGATTGCATCTACTATGAATCCCATTGAATTAGTTGCGGCAAACTTACCCTTAAAATAACACAAATAATGAGAAATTAATAATATCGAACAAAAGATACGTTTGTGCAATCATTACTTTTTCAAAAAATGAATCCAAATTCTCTGTGCAAACGTCACAAAATTTTGATGGATCAGTACACAACTACAAAATAAAATGAAATAATTATATAAATTAAGTAGTTTACGATAATTTTGCACCGGGAAAACCCATTTGGACAAAATTGATAATTTTTACTGAAAATATGATGGCATTTTTTAACATTGTTAAAACTTTTTAAAACTTTGCTGACTGTTTAATTACTAAAATATCTACCTTGGTGATATATTAAGAGTAGGACCATGCCGTAATTAAAAACCTTATTTTACTAAAAATATAAATAATGTCTTAAAAACAAAAATTCCACTAATTAAAAATTGTATTTCACTAATTGTAAAATATAATTCATTTTGTTCATTATAATGAATGTATTTACCTAATTTTTATAACTCCTTGGTTCACCCCCTCTCTTTACCTTACACCTTTCATTCAACTTATGGCCTGTATAACAAAACATAAGGACGAATGTGGCCCAAGTAAAAAAAAAAATGAGTATGGCTGATTTAGATAGACACTAAAAATTAATTTTCTAATAATTGACTTGTACCCTATGACGTTTTAAATTGAAATCAATATACCATTCTTATACAAATATCTAAACTAATGAAGAACGATTCAATATCATACCATAGTGTTACTGAAATCACAAGGATTGGCATCAACATCAGGTGATGTAGCACCAATAGTATACTGAATAAGACATTTTTCTTTTGGTATCTTCGCATTCGTAATATACTCCATGGCTTTTTCCTACAAAAAAAAATTTATCATTAACAATAAATCATATTCAATCTTATTTTATAAAAAATATTTCAATACCATAGTGTATGTATAATTTCCAGTCGTTGGATAACCTCCACTCTGTATTAAATCAGGGGTACACGTACGGATATTATACATAATAACTACGTAGAAATCTATTAACGTATCTAGACAACTGAAGTCGAGCCCTTTAAAAATATATTTTATTTATTAAATATTTTTCTACTACCTTTAGTTTAGTACCTCAATGTTCAATTTAACACATACATCATCCAAAACAAAATTCGATTCCTTTTCCTCATGGACAGCCTCTCTAGAAGACAACCAACTCTTATGGAGAAATAAACGTAAATGCTTCAATCAAAACATAATATCATACCCTCTAAATAATTACAATAACACCTGGTGTACAAGGTACAACAAAGAAATTAAAAGCTGAATTATTTTGCACTCAACTAGATTCCATCTTTAAAAATTCATCACAACCCTCAATTTACAAAAAAAATTTAAATCTCCCTAACAACCTCAATTTCTGTTTGTTTGCTTCCTAAAGCATTCACGACAAATGGTCTTTACCTATGTATACTTTTCGATAATCACCGGGTATTGCGCTAATAACTGCCGAATATGCAGGTCAACCTCCCCTAAAAAAAGCCACTTTTCTCCTACATACATAATAAACTCAATATTCAGATTTAATCAATTCCTTATAGAATAAAATTTTTCAATTAATATTTTATTACCCGAGCCGAATAATCCAATTGAAAATCCGTCCTCATATATATATATATATATATAAAAATTGACACTCAGGTATTTTTTAGTAACCCATCCCTTTTTACAACAACATAAAAAGTAATCAACGATTGCGGAATACTCACATTGCCCAGTTGGATTAAAATTGTAATCTATAAGCACTTGAGCGTCGATATTAAAACCAATTACTAAATCCTTAAACGTTTCTCTCATCACTTCAAGATAAACTTTAACATTTTCAGTAGGACAAGAAAAATTTGCTGGGAATAGCTGCATATAAAACACAACACATTTTACATTTTATTGAGAAGGATTAAAATATAATCTATTTAACATGGCTGGTATAAATCATAATGATAATAAAAAAAAAATAACAATAATAATAATTTTAAAAAAAAGGTAAAATAAAGTGTATGTAAAGATAAGATAGCCGGACATACTTTACACGACGGATATTCTTCACTCTTCGTGTCAGATACCCTTAAAAGGAGAGTAAAATTTTAAAGAAACGACAAATTCAGACGATTCCGAACTAAAGAAATTAATAGTATAAAGAACAATAAAAATCGTCATTTTCCACACACTCACCAAGAGTATTTAACCGAAGAGCGAAGAATATCCGTCGTACGAAGTATGTCCGACTATATCTCCTTCTTATTTTTTTAAATAAATAAAAAAAAAAAATTATGCACCAATTTATAGTGCCCTACCAGGCGCGCACTCTGGATTTTTTTTTTTGGGGGGCTTACATTTTTTTTTACTTTTCCTCAAACTCAAATACACAAGTATCATTAATTTTTAACGATTTTATTTATTATTACAACAAGGTACCACATACTACCCGTACTACCTCAAAAAATCTAGTTTAAAGGTATCCCCATAGCAATAATTTTAGATTCTGAGTGGAGCGAATAAGCTAGTGTTTTGACAAGGATATTTATTACTAATTTTTTATTTTTTTTTCTGTATACACATTTTTTTTTAGAAATACTTGAACTAAAGTTTCAACCTGCAACTTATTGAATCACAATTCGTCTTTAAATGGTACTGTTAGACGTTATTTTTCGAAATTCTCAATAGTTTAATTGCAAAAATAGCAAAATTGTAATATATTTTTGAGAAATCAATAATTTTTATTATTTATAAATATAAATAAAACAAATTTTGGGTGGGGCTACAGCCCCAAAGCCCCTCTCTTGGGTGCGCCACTGTGCCCTGCTCAAGAATTTGTGAATACTCATTGTATGAAGTAAGTCCGGCATTTTTATTATAATTTTTTGTAGAAAATTTACAAAAGAAAATTAGTTTATAATTGACAAAATTTTAATTTCAACTTATTTAAAAAACTTAACACTGATACCTGGTAAAGCAACAACGCCCTGAGTAACAAAAACTTACGTAGATTTGGCTTATTTTTTATGTAAGCAAACGTTTCTACTCACGCCTGGATCTAAACCAGTAAGAATTAATCCAGCAATTCCTGGATATTGTTCAAAAAAAGCTTTTATGCCGTCCATTTCACACCTTGCCTTTTGTCCTCCGTCTTCAACATTACACTGTAGGGCGTTTAGCCATCCTAATGGATATTCCAAGTGAGAATAGAGCAAAAACACATTATTTTTACATGCCAATAGGGCGTTTAAATATTCTGTAAATTAAAAAATAAACATGAAAAAGTAATTGGTATTATCTAAGTCTAAATTGTCGTGTGTAAACAATAATAGTCATAATGTTATAAATATTAATCAAAATTATTAAAATTAAAATAATATTAACATGATGATCTGCGATCATTCAATAGTTTCTTAACTTGTTTATAAGTTTTAGAAATTCTGTGTCGTCATATTGTTTAAAGAGTTCATCGGTCATTTATTATTTTCATTTTTGTCATGAGAATAGAGGCGCTAATGGACAATACAGTATATTGTTATAATATAATATCATTGTGTATTAAATACATAGAACCCGAGAATAAAATATCAAGCTTATATTATACTATAAAATATATGTTATACACGTATGTTTTATTTATTTGTTAAAAATTTCTATGACCGCATAGTTGTGATTGTTGACATTTACCAGCAATTTTAGTGAATTATCTCTATATTTTACAAAATAAAGCATACCTCACAATTCATACGTTTTGGCGTTACTAGCATTTGTGAACCTACACAATAGGATTACTACGATTTATGATGTGACGTGTTGACATTCAACAATTACGGACATACAGTTAACATAATTATTTAGTAGATAGGTACATAGGCATTGACGGCAGTCTTTGAATTGTAAAGTAAATAGAAGAATTTTCAAAATAATTTATTACAACAATTCCGTAAATTATGTATTGTTCTAATGCAAAATGAGTATTGCTAGTATTTATGGGTATAAAGGAGTATAAATGTTACATTTTGAATTTGATAATATCAGTAATTTAAAATTTTATCAGACAAGAAATTACGAAACAAAAAAGAATATTATGTTATGGCAGTAAATGTATGTCCGATGACCGCATGGCAGAGCCGTGCCCAATTATTTAAATACTACAATTACTATTGAATCCCAAAACCATATTTTCCCTCCGTCCCGTTTTAATTCATATCAAATATCAAATTATAATATCGAAAATACAAAATGAAAAATTGTCCCGGCATTATTTAATTTCCCTTCTTTTTTTTTTTTTTTGCGCTACGTATTACCTATCCGATTATCTTTTTTTATTAACCATCATTTTTTTGATCCGAACTATATGAAAATTTAAACATAGATAGAAAACCAAATAAGAAAGATTTTGGCGCAAGAAAATTTTGAAAATGTGAAAAAATATTTTGGACATTTTTCTAACATTTATTTTTCATAATATTAACTTCCCTCGTTCAGAATCGTTATATTGAAGAAATGATTTATCGTTTCTTTAAAATTCAATACACCCGTCAAGAGAATCCCACCCGGCGTGCGAAGAACACCCGTCGTGCGAAGTATGTTCGGATTTTTTTGTTCTTTTCTTTATTTATTAGTTAAAAAAAAAGTAAAGATAAGTAAAGTATACCGTTGGCTCGATAAAAACGTTAGACGTCGGTATAAGACCACAATACTGTACAGTACACAGTAATAAAAGACTTGTCGTGTATACCAAATTCGTTATAATAAAATCCATGTCTTCTATGAATAATTGTATGCCATAATAAAATTAATACATTTTTCTTTTATTGCCAACCTATTTGAGAATCCAGGTGTAGGCTAACAGTGAAATTATCTAACGCAACTGCATCATTGAAAATGATAGATGAGCATTCGTCAGGTATTTGACCGACATCAACTGTAGGTATGTTACACAATTTATCAATATCACCAAAATATATACAACCTGAACTTCCTGGACCTGGAAAAATAGGTTTATTTTAAACAAAATATGGGTGTTTTTATAATAATAAACAATTAAATGTAAGTAACTTTATATACTGAAATATGTCCCAATTGATATAATTTGGGCTAAAATATACATTCTTATATATTATCTTTTTCTTATTGTAATAATTAATAATTTCTATCTTATTAAATATTTTTCAAAAAAAAAAAAAAATCGAAATACCATCATTTGTGATTACCAACATTTGTGATTTTATAACAATAATGAGCTATTTATAATTTATAATAAATGTGCAAGAATAATTTAAAACTAAATTTAAATTTAAACATTTTTTAAAAATATAATATAATAAAATAAATAGTCTTGAAACACCTGCTTTTTATTTAGTAACAAATAATTGCAGCGTACGTCATCTACGGACCACATATTATATTGAAATTTTTTTTCAATAATAAAGAATAATACTACATAATCTCAATTACATCTTAATTTCAATTAAAAAAAATTCGAAAAATTATTCAAGAATTTTTTTTTTTTGAAAATAATTTCATGAGATAGGAATTTACCTAAATTTTACTTCAAAAAACTTAGATTTTTAAATATTTATTAATGTTTAAGCTAATAAGCAAGTTGATTTATATCATATCGAAAATAATAATTTACTTTTGCGTATTAAAAACTGATTATTCATATTTACATTCTTATTGGATAAAGACCTTCAACAGTCCAAGTCACACTTCAATAAAATAAATTATGAATGTTTTATACTTATTTCTAATATTCTATGCAATGTTTATAACAATCTATAAAAAAAAAAAATATTCAATAATAAAACTAACCATTGGATGATCCAGTATCACCTGAATTGACTAATATTGGTAAGCATACTAAAATAAATGAAATGAATCGCGTTACTATGTTCATCTTAATATAACCGTAACCAGTACACCTAGTCATAAAGAATTAAAATGTACTGCTTTCAAAATAATATTGCATGAAACTAATTTTTCAAAAGAATATAAAATTTAAAAGTTTGAACGGCTTATTTACTTTATATGACA
Organism: Stegophylla sp. TES_Ste_2020; assembly: GCA_025469315.1. Lineage (NCBI taxonomy): Eukaryota > Metazoa > Arthropoda > Insecta > Hemiptera > Aphididae > Stegophylla > Stegophylla sp. TES_Ste_2020. The sequence goes on along the minus strand of JAIPRM010003181.1, from coordinate 14,077 downwards.
GTTAATCCTCTAATAATATTGTTTTTAGATTTATTCGGTTCAGTTGTACAAACCCGAATTTTACGTACGAATGATTTATTGTGTCGATATTGTGTAGCGTAAAACATATAAAATTAAATGTGAAATTCTCAGTATTAAAAATACATTATAAATCAAAGGTTTTTATGTTTAATTTTGTATAATTTTTTCAAAAAAAAAACAATAGATTTTAGTATTTATCATCCACAGTATAAATGGGATATTGTTAGTTAGGCCAGGGTCTTTATGAACAGTGCCGGATCTAAGACATTTGGCGCCCGGGGCTAATAAAAATGTAGCGCCCTTACATAGTATTAGCTACAGGGGTCAGGGTTTGCGGGTTGACAACACAATTAAAAAAATTTTTAAACAGGTACAAATCAAAAGTATATTTTTATATAACAAATATTTTTTATTTAAATCGTTGTCTTAACTTATATTATAATATTATAGATCATAGTCAATATTATAGTT
>JAIPRM010003180.1:13995-26929 GCA_025469315.1 Stegophylla sp. TES_Ste_2020 | reverse complement strand
AAATATAATCTTATTCCACGAATCCTTTTATGGAGCGTGTTACATAATGATGGTAAAAACATGTATAAAAATATATTCTATTCTACGAATCCTTTGATGTTACATAATAATTATAATGAGGGTAAAAACATGTATAAATATATATTATTGTAGAATATATCTAAACGCTGAATAAGTAATATTACGCTGCGCGTGTACAATAACAACTTATTTAATTATTACTATTATTTATATAATATATTATTTAACGATAATGTACCATGTACAGCAATTAGGGTGTACAGGTATATTACAATAATATTTAATTTAAATATGCACCCCTTACTTCAGCAGATGTAGAAAGATTCTTTTCCATGCTCAAAAACTTATTGGCAAACATCGCCGATCTTTGAAGTTGGAAAACATAAAAAAAACACTAATAATACAGTGTAATTTCTAAAGTAAATATAATTTTTATAAATATTAAACCAAAATAACTAATATTTCATTCTAAATATTTTCATTGTAGGTGCTGGATAAGAATGTACACAAAGTAGACAAAAAAAAAAAAAAACGACTAATTAAAAATGATAAAGCTTCAAACCTTACAAGTATTAATTTTAATTTTATTATTTTTGAGTGTTAAAATGTTTAAAAATTAAAAGGAATAAAATACTTTTAAAATTAATGGATATATTCTTATTATTTTAAAATTTGTTCATGATTTTTTTACATAATGCATATTTTGAGTGCATAATTTAAAAATTGTATGGCATATAAATGCATATTTTTTAACTTTTTAGTGCATATTTTAATGCATATTTTGCTAATTTTTACTGCATGAATGCATGCTAATTTATGCATTTTTTAGTGCATGAACTTAAGAGCCCTGTTAATAAATATAATTGACCAAATCGTAGATATGGAGCTATTAGTTCAGTAACTTATCTGTCGTGCGAACTTTGTGAATATTTTTATAAAAGCCTCTCAAATTAAGAGGGGCAGATAAATGCAAACAAATTCTGGTTCATTTTAAATGTGATAATATTATTTTTATATTGAAATAGGTCTGATAGTGTTAAAATGAATCAAATTTAATTCACAGCCTATTGAAAATGTAATATGAATACATTTTTTATAAATAATAATTATTTAATTCAAGAAAAAAAAAAACATAATTTGTACACAAAATATGTTTAAATAAAGTAAATAAATGACTAAATTAACATCTAGTGACATTATATTGATTGCAGCGGGATAAAATGTCAAAAATAAACATCAAAGTTGTTTATTATCGAATTAAATATTAAGTAAATTTATATAATATTAGATAGTCGAAGTCATATAATTCGTGGATAAGTAATTCGAAATTATTATCAAGACTAGACATATATCACAAATCTTGTAGGGAAAAATAATTTATGATAATTTATTGACGAATTAGGAAACACTTCAAAAATTGACTTTAGGCAAGCTACGAATGCATTATATCCCACTGTGCGATGGCACCGAATTTTATAACATAATATTTAAATTTACCTATGAATGATGACTTATATTAATTATTTTAACAAATTTATTGTGTATTGTATATATAGGTACCGTACCACTCACTCATAAAGTCCTCAACAAAACAATTATTTACCTCTTCCGGATTTAGAAATAATAAGCCGTGTAGTGACCAACGAGGGGTTAATTATTACGAAGAACATTTTATCTATGTGGTCTATATATTTCAATTATTACAATAGGGGGTTACCAAAATCTAAAAATCCGAAATTCGAGGTGACGGAAAACGGAAATCTATATTATCATACTGGCGGTATATGGAAAGGTCGATTTTGGCGGAAAGCGATGACGTCTGAGTATTTCCATATCGTTTGGCAACAGCTCGTCGGTTTAACAATATTTTATATTGCTATCTATTATTAGTATTATTACAATTAATAATTTATGCATTTTTTTCGATAATATAGAAACGAAATTTCCAGAAAAAAATATATTTACCGAAATAAATTATTGTTATAACTACAACTTATATAAAAATAATTTATGCACCTAGCCCGCGATTGTATACCCATTTTAAGATAATACTTTATTATTTTACGTATACCTACGCATTTTATTACAAATATTGCTATGGGTAGGACCTGGATTCCAATGCAAAATGTATATTTCTTTTGGTGATCTCTTAGACAATGCTTTCCAAGTACATAATTTGTGTCATACAGTGTTAGGTAGTAATCATAGACGTAGATAAGGTGGAGGTTTGGGGGGTTCAAACCCCTCCTATTGATAAACTTCTAATGGAAAAACATGTACGCTTTTCACGAGAAAAAATTCACAAGTGTATAAGACATCAATAATAGACATATTCGCTAACAAAAAAATACTTTTAATTCTAATAAGTAATAAAATGATATTATTAAATCAATTGTAAATATATAAAATTATTATTTCAAGTAACTGTTTAAATGTTTTTCTTGACTGTATATAATATAATATGTTAACTATTACTTTTTGTACCTTCCTGTGTTTTATCGGGTTCTATATACATTTTAATTTGTATTAGAAAAAAAAAACAGACATGCTTCGCACTGTAGGTATTTTTTAATTTTTGGTTAGGATTTTCGAGATTTTTCTAGGACAAGTAGAAATATATGCGAGAGTAGGTATGTTAAATTTTTAGCTAATAATATCAAAAATTAAAAATTATATTAGATAAAACCTAAAAAAACACTAGGTAATTCTAAAATAGTATATTTACTCCAAAAGGGATCAGATTTTTTTGAAAAAATGGTAGTTTGTACCAAAAATTACCATTATACACTATATAATAGTGTATATTGTTGATAATGGGTGAAAATTTCGAGTTTATAGTACTATTACTTTCGGTGTAATAGCAAAATCAATAAAACTGATTTTATGAAAATCTAGTTTACTGCATATTTTACTGATTATACTCAATTTTTCGATAGATTCTTCTCATTTTTTGAAAAAAAGTATTGAAAAAACTTAAAAATGACCTACTAAAAGTACCAACTAGATGTAATTTTAGATCTAAATAATAACTATTTAAAAATGTTGGGAAAATATTTTTATACGAAAACGTGAACAAATAAAAAACAAAATAAAAAAGAAACATCATTGTAAAAACACTATAGCTTCTTCACTTCACTCAGAATCTAAAATGTTCAAACCAGATATTTTCAGATTTTTCTAATTTTTCAGTTAATTCAAAAAATACTGTAAATTATTTTTTTTTACTATTATGTATTTGGTGAATATTTCAAGCGGTTTTCTGTTCCTAACACCATTATTTTTTTTTTAGTACCAACTAAATAATACTAATATTTAATGAAGAAAATATTTTTTTGCTTATTTTACTCAAATTTACTATAGTTTTCCTAAAGTTTCTATAAACTCTTGAGAATTTTGATGAATAACCTCTATTAACCATACTTTTTAAGTTTTGGTTTAGCACAAAGTTTTCAAAACATTTGTTCTGTCAATCTCATGCATTTAGTCGAAAATTTAACTTTTGAACCCCTCCAATTCAAAATCTATACCTACGCACCTGGACTAGTAAAGTAACGGAAAGTAACGCGTTACGTAATTTCGTTATGATTGTTATCCTAGTAACAAAAATGTAATGGATATTACTTTTTTTAAGTAATTTCCGTAATATAATGCGTTACAAAGTAAAATTCAACAAATCTATTTATTTTAATTTTATAGGTATTTATTTTATTTAAAAGAATTTTTAATAATTTAAAATAAGGCCTGAGTTAACTTGGGTTATTTACCGCGCGGCGCGGCGCGATATTAACTTACGTGAATACTTGCACGCAAGACGGAAACGCGTCAACACATCGTTGCCGTTGTTAAGTGTACTGTATAGACCAGTGTTTCCCAACTGGTGTTACGCGGAACCTAAAGGTTCCGCGAAAAATTTGAAATAATATTAATCAATAATATTTTGTATTTGATTCGAAAACAGAATAGCTTCTTTTCTTATCATAATTTCATTATTTTATGATAAAATATTCTTAAAGCTTCTTTAAGCTCTCATTGGCAAGTTGGTCTTTTGGATCAAATGTGTAAAAGAAAATGTTGTTTCTTTAACCTGAACAAATTCTTGAATGAAAATGAGAGCTCAGTGACACCGATAAATGCAGAAAAAATAAAAGACCATTAAATTAATTTTAAAGCCAGATTACTTTCTTACTTTCTAAGAATAAATGAAGATTCTGATATTTTATGGGTACAAAACCCATTTTCAATTCAGAAAAAACCAAAAGTACTATCATACATTTACATTGATAGAAAATCTTCTTCTAAATTGGAAATCAAGTACTAGTCATTTACGGTTGAGGAGTTCTGAATTGCCATGGAAAGCGATTACGAAAAATTGTCTATAAAGGCTGTCATTATTTTATAGACAATTGCAATTTTCAACTTGTATGAAATTGGTTTTTCAGCATATAGAAAGACCAAGAATAAGTTTTGAAATCAACTGTGTGCGGCTCCGGGGATTTATGAATCCAACTTTCAGAAATAACTCCAGATTTATAGATTTAAATAGACAATAATGAAGAAAACCACGGAAAGATTCCAATCTTCTTGTTAAATCTGTTTTAGAGATAATGAGAGATATACATTTAATTTTAAGTTTCAATACGTACATTAATAATATTGTATAATAGTGATATACAAAATATAATAATTTTAAAAATCGTTATTCCTGTATTTTATTTATTTTTTATATCAATGACATTATTTTTTGTGCCGAAAGTGTCCATGTTACAAGTGTTACAACGTGTGTAAAAAATGTATTATCGTGAAAGAAATGGGGGTTCCGCAAAATGTTCAAGTTTTTGTAAAGGTTCCGCGTGTAAAAGAAGTTGGGAAACACTGGTATAGACTATAGACGAATAATAAACGTATAGTAAGCAATTTTTTTAAATTGTGTGTATACCACGGCGTTATTTTGGCGCTGAAGCGTCGCCGATTATTAACGCAAAACTTGCGCGCACCAGGCCTAATATTTATACTTTATATTTTATTACACATCGGGTTTTATAATATTATCTACTGTCTATATCAGGTAATATAGATAGCTAGATAAGATAGTAGATATGCGCACAGCCGTATGGGTTTTCCTGTCCATTAATGAGAGTACGGGTTGTGTTATTTAAAATTAATGCTACAATAAAAACTCAGCACTTAATTTGTTTTGTAATTTCAATTTTGGTTACCTAAACTTAAATAAGCATATAACATTATTTTTCCGATTACCGAAAAGTCGATACACCTAAATAAAATTCATTTATACTTGTACCTATCGCTTTAATAATTTTTTTTTTTTGAAAAGTAAAAGTAATTTACGAGTAACGTAATTTAACTTTTAAGTTTTAACAGTAAAGTAATTTCATTACAATTTTATTTGAGTAATGAGTAAAGTAATTTCATTGCATTTATGTTAGAGTAAAGAGTAAAGTAACTTTATTACTTTTTAAAAGTAACTTACCAAACACTGGTTTTATGTAATAGAGACCTCAAAAGTGAAACTTTTATTTTGCTTTTTTTTGTATTTTTCAATGTTTTATCATTTTTAGAGCATGATATCAAAGCATTTTTTCAATCATGTTATTCATTTTAATGCATATTTCAACAATATACTTACAATTTTAATAATGTATAGTATCTGAATATAATACAAATCAATAATTTAAATTTGACTAATTTAAAATATTATCCATGTTTTTCAAACTAATCATTCATTAGTACAATTTTATTATTCGGCGGCAAAACTGTGAAAGAAAGTGAAGTAGATGAAAGCATACGAGGTCCATCGACACTTAGTGATGTTAAACACTTAGCAACAAGCCGAGAAAGGTCTGCACGCATTTCGTTCTCTAAATATATTGTTGTATATTATCGTTAACAGCCTTCTGTTGAACATTACTTGTTTTTTGTTGGATACTATGATTTTCGAGTTTCGTTACACGAGTGTCGATAGCCTGCCAACGTTGTACACATTTGTAGACGTGATCATTTATTTTGGTTTGTAAAACCTCATCTTTTGCCGCTTTATCATGTTTAAATTTTGAAAAAGATTGGTTCAAAAAATTATAGTTTCTGAGTCTTTTTTTGTCAAATTTTGGGTAGTTTTTCTCAAAATAAAATTAAGAAATTCCAAAAATGACTTCTCTAAAGACCACAATATAAAGTATAGACAAAAAATTCGGACATACTTCGCACCATGAATATTTTTCACTCTTCGGGTCAGATACCCTTGAAGGGTGTGTATAATTTTAAAGAAACGAAAAATCATTTCTTCAGTAAGACGATTCTGAACGAAAGAAGTTAATAATATAAAGTACAATAATAATCGTCATTTTCAACACACTCACCAAGGGTATCTGATCTGAAGAGCGAAGAATATCCGTGGTGCAAAGTATGTCCGGCTTTTTTGTCTATACTTAACTTTAATTTATTTTACTGTTCTTTATTTATTTTTATTTAATAAATAAAAAGAGGAAATAAAGTTTAATGGGAGTTAGAAAAATGTCCAAAATTTTTTTTTTCACATTTTCAAGTTTTTCGCGCAAGAATGTTTCTCATATTATTATTTATCTATGTTTAAATCTTCATAAAGTTTGGATCAAACAATTATGATTATCCAGTCTTTTTTGTCAAATTTTGGGTAGTTTTTCCAAAAGAAAAAAATGAAGAATTGAGAAATTCAAAAAATGATCTCTTTAAAGTACTAACTAGAGGAAAATCTGGTTTCAAAAAGTTACTGATCGAGACTTTTGGACAAGTAGATCTACACGAAAAATTATATACAGAAAAAAATAATAAACATCAATGTAAAAACACAAGCATTTTTACTTCATTCAGGATCTAAAAGGATTAGGATCACATTAGGAGAGACACACATCAGCCTTCGTGACCGTAGGTATATGCAGTGGAACTTCCATATAACGAATTCGAATAAGCAAGAAAAAAAATTCGTAATATAGAGAAATTTGTTAAATAGAATAACAAATCTATGAAAAACATCATAATTATACCTATCATATATTATATATTATATAGGGGAAAGTTGGGGAATTGCAGCCATCTAAGTAATAATGACTATTTTTCAGGTTCTATGACTCTAAATATTATATTACTCCACGAAATAGTCAATAGATGTATATAAACATATTGTTATGTCAAAGTATCAGATTTTTAAAAATTATGGATGTACCTTTTTTTTTTGTTATTAAAAAAAAAAACACAAATGGCTGTCATTCCCCCTATCCCGGGGAAATCTAGGAAAAAAAAGCAATTGAAAAAAAGCAAATGGGTAAAAAAAATTGTATAAAGTTAAGGTCGACATGTTTAATATCATATTTTTTATTTTATTTTATTTTAAAGACGATGCCTTAGAACATCGCCACACAATATTTGTTTGCGTTTCGTTATGTTAAGTGTACCATTAAAACATATTTTGATATTTTTTTTTATTTGATTTTATTACTTCCATATTAATGAATGCAAATGTAATAAAACTAAGTAAAATATTGAATAACTGAGACTAAGTACTCCAATAAAATTGTACAAAGATCTCTATGTAGCATACGAAACTAACAATATTGTACAGAAAATATGAGTTGATAGAATTTCCGATAGAATATGTGTTAAAAAAACGTGTGGAAAATCCTAAAATTAAGATAACCACATGATCACGATTTGACATATCGACATTTAACTCATAACTGGATTTTATCTTCGTCCTTCAGCGCGGTACGCGACGTATGGTTAGATTAAGTTATGTACAATTGAACGGTGTAGATGCCAGAATAGAATTTTTGCTTTTTTTTCTGGATACCATCCCGCGGTATAACCAGTCATGTAAAATTGCATGTAATATTTTAGGGAATAATATAAGTTTCTAAAAATTCTATACATTTTGGTCAAATTCATATTTTGTCAGTACAAAGTGACAAGTGAATATCATATGATTATACAGAAAATGTTTTATTGTTTAAACAAAAAAGAAATTTTAATAAGACCAACACGACATTATACAACTACCCAAAAAACACCAATCAGCTATAAAATGTCTATACCACGTCTACATAATGACTATATTTGTATCTATTACATCTATCACTGACCATGGTCTCTATAGTTACGAAATATAGATGTAACAAAATAGCAATACATTGACATATTTGGTACATATAAGTATATTATCAATTATAGACGTCTTCAGAAATACGTGAATTTAATCATGAATTTTAGATTTCTATTTACTAGTGATAATCACAGATATCTATACTATATAGCAGCTGTTTCCAAACTGTGCGGCGCGCCTCCCTTAGGTAGGGGAGTCGCGATGTAAATATTATTAGAACTTCCAATTACCTACTTGATAAAAGTAATTTTGTGAAATGTATTCTAGTAGAAATCAAATTGGTATAGTAAAAATCATCAAATTTCTATCTGTATAAAAGAAATACAAACAATCAGAATTTCATTTGATTCTTAACTTAAAAATGAAATTTTCTTCCATAATAATTTTGAGGATTTTTGTACAAAATAAGATATGATTATTCTGGAGTTAGCGACAAAGCTTGATAGAGCACATATGTGCACTATTTGTGACTCACTGATTTCGCTTTCTATTGTGTGCAGAAGAATTTTTCACCGGATTAAAATAAAAAAGCCTGTTCACACTAGATGAAAGAAATGTGTGGAGCGGTAATTGAGCATACACGTCGTCGTCACATTCTAATTTTGGGACATTAATAAATAGTAGGTATACAGAAAACAAGTAAATTATTTTATATTGCATATTATAATATAAAATTAAAGTCACGAATATTCCTATAGGATTATATAAACGTAAAAATTTAAGCATATAAAAATTAAAATACTCAAGAGCTGTTATTTTATGGTCATACAAATAATAATACACTCATTTAAAAAGCCAATAATACAAAATGTAATTATTAAATATAAACAGAAAATATTTCATGAATACAGATAGAATGAGAACAAGTTTAACTTAGTTTACTTTACTATGATTTATATTAAATATAGTAAACTTCATCTGTAATTATATATTAACTGTATTAATATAAAATAATGTATGAATAGCTAGTAAAATAAATTCAATAATTTAAGTCAAACTTGTAAACTTAAAACTTTGTACATTCAATTTAAAAAGTAAAATGGTTTAAAAAAAATGATCTTAACATATCTTTTTCATGAAAATGATACACACATACATTAAGATAAATTGGCGATTATTCAAACGTGATATTCATGGAATTCAATATATTTTTATATTCTTTTAGTGTGTTCTTCAATGACAGACAGAAACCTCTTGTGAGTGGAAATAACGTATAACCAGGATCATCAAGCTTTTCATCTAGGTATAAAATATTATTATTAATAACTTCACAAATTCATTACAATATTCCAAAAGAACTGAATTAATTTATATATTATATAATCAAAATTTTCATATTATATTCTTCATAAAATAATTCAATTATCAGTATAAAACCTTTTGAATTTTCTAAAGTATAATATGGATCATTTTATATAAAATCGACCAATGGTTGGAATTTCGGTCAGAACTTTTCTTTTATCATATAATGAAGCTTAACCAATGGAAAAAGTTTTTATACTAAAGTTTATTAAAATTCAAAATTTCACCATAATTCCAATTTTTCAAGTTCATTTTTCAAATATCTCGAAAACTATAACTATTAAAGAAATGAGCTTGTGTTTACTGTAAAAAAACATGTATTTTGAAAAATTTGTAGAATTTTGAATTTTTAAAATTCCCTGAAAATTTCAGAGTAGTGTTTTTACTTTTTTTTGTTAAACAAACAAGGAATACATGTTTCAATATGTTTGTTTTTACATTTTCTCATCATAAAATTAATATTTACCTTCTCGAAATCATGCAACTACATCATTTATTTTTTTTAAACATTACTTGATATAAAGATAAAAATATATATATATATATATTAAAATTCAAAAATTGATGTTTTTCAAAAAAGAAATAATGCTACTCTGAAATTTTTAAGATCTTTTAAAATCACTTAAAGATATTGTAAAAAAAAAATTAAACCAAAAATTTAATGCCGATGGTCAAATTTGATACTTTTAAACATTTAAAATTCTACAAATTTTTCATTTTTAATATTTTGTTTTTGCAATATATATATATATATATATATATATATAATAGTTTTCAAGATATTTGCAAAATCGTGAAAATTTGAATTATTTATAAAATTATAACTTTTAACAAAAATATTTAAATTTTTTTCCTTTGACAATTATAAGAAAAAATAAATATTTTAATCGAAATTAATCAAAATCAAAAGGGGTCGATTCTAAACATTTGACATGGAATGACCCATATATATAAATACATATGAGCCGGAAAAACTTTCGCACCGTGTATATTTTTCGCTCTTCAAGTGGGATTTAGAGGGTGTATTAAAGTTTAAAGGAACAATAAATCATTTTTTCAATAAAATGATTCGGAGTGGAGCTTCAGTTTATATATAAAACAATTTTACATAAAAATAATAAAGTTTAGTATAAATACAAAACTTTTTCAATTGGCCTGTTTTATATCTAATAATTAATTGAGAATAGGAAAAAAAAATAACGAGTAAAAAATTAGAAAAAACAAACATTTGTTTATTAAATTTTTCTAGTTATGATTAAAAAAAGGTTTTTTTTAATGCTGTTTTTCTTAAATTTGGAAAAAAATATTTAGAATTTTGAAAAACATCATCCTTAAAGTAAAATCAAGGGAAAAATTCTGACACAAAAAGTTGATGGTCGAAATTTTAGGACAAGTTTTTCTATACAAAATTGTATACACATACAAAGAGCTAATATAAATAAACGTCATTTAAAAAATCCTAGCTTCTTCGCTACACCCAGAATCTAAAAACTAAGTGAATCCTTCAAATATAAATATTAGAATGACATTCATATACATTCATATATATAAATAGAGACAGATATGTAATAATTATATTGTATAATTAATATGTAATTTAATGATAAAAAATTATTGTAAGAAGGTATTATGATCATAGTTCAATTTGTAAATTAAAAAAAAATAATAATGTTAACTAAATTACTAAATATTACCTTCAGTTAATCCCTGGTCAGATATTTTTATCCAATTTTCAAAGGTACTGATTACTCTGTAAATTTTGATAATTAAATTAAATGAAAATTATTAATGAAATAGAAAAACTTACTTTGGTCCATAAGTAGTTACGTGATTTATTATTTCGGTTTTGAAATTGCTGGAAAAAAGTCATTTAATTAATTGTGATATACCTAATAAAAATAATAGTAATCATAGGTACAGTACTTGTTACTAATTATATACAAACTATTAAAAATTCCAATAATTGCCTTATAGTAATAGAACACCAGTTATACCACAAAATTAATTAATTTATGTGTGATTGTACATTGAACTTACATATTATACAAATATACACACATTGAACTTAAATGTTAAACTAAAAATAATTTTGTTAAATACTTAAAATCATTAACGAAAAACAAAAATTGATTTTTCATATATTCTCCTATACCTAATGAATATTCTATAAATAATTTTAAATTACAATAAAATATAAACTTCATAATAAAATTGCTCTAATTATCGTAAATCAACATAAATGCATTATAGTATAATTTTAGTACTAATATTATTTATCGCATCGCCTCTGGTCAGTTACGGTTGAAAAAAGTGCAAAATACTTAATTTACCAGCTAAGATTTGAAATTGGTACTGTCACATTACAATATGACTCCTTAACTAAAACGCCACAACAGCAGCGTTGAAATCCATTGAAATAGTAGGTATTTATATTTAATATAATATCTGAAAATATTGAATTTTCAAAGTAGAATAGTTAGAAAACCATTGATGCACAAATATTTTAATTCACAACATCGTATAACATTGAAATATACATAAGATGGCGAAAAAAAATTATCAACCGTCTTGAGTGTTCATAAATTAGAAATATATCATAATATTTTCCGTACTCTCTCCAACTTTTTTCAATCATTAGCTTGTAAAATGTTGAATTATTTGTCCGTAAGAAATTTTTTTACACTAAAATATTCGTAATGTAATTCTCCACCTAGGTACCAAGTTACAAAAAGATCGGTTGAACCAATTTTCTTTTATGTACGTTAGTGTGTAATTGTATGTAAAACTAAAGGATTTCGTCAAAATTCAAAAGATTACGAAGAAAAGTTGATTTACGATTTTCGAGATTCTTTCAGGTCGATTAGATATATATATGTGAATGAGATCACAAGCATTTCAGTACAAAAAAATGTTTACAGAAAGAAAAAAAATAAACAAAAATAAACATCATTGTAAAATCATTAGCATCTACGCTCTGCACTGAATTACAAACATGATTGTAAATTCTTAAGCTTCTTCATTTTACTCAGAATCTTAAACATTTAATCACAATAAAATTAAAGTATTAAGTCTGATCATGATTGATATAATAAAACTTACTATGGTAACAGTTTATAATCATATTTTTTTCTAACCTTATCCCTCTTTTATAAAGATTTTCTCTAAACCACTTTTACTATATTAAAAAATGTATAACATAAGTTTAAAAATACTCATCTTTTATATTGTCTAAGTGCATTTAGTTAAAATTGTATTTAATTATTTAAATGGTATTATGAATTTCATTATTTTGGTATAACATTCTTTTAAATTGTAAAAGTATTTTAAAAAAGCCAGACATACTTCGCACGACGGGTGGTATTCTCTTGACGGGCGTATTAAATTTTAAAGAAACGATAAATCATTTCTTCAGTAAAACGATTCTGAACGAAGGAAGTTAATAATAATAATAAAAAAAAAATT
>JAIPRM010003180.1:0-13895 GCA_025469315.1 Stegophylla sp. TES_Ste_2020 | reverse complement strand
TTTCAAAATTTTCTTGCGCCAAAATCTTATTTATAGGATTTTCTATCTATGTTTAAATTTTCATAAAATTCGAATCAAAAAATGATGGTTTCCGAGTCGTTTTTGTAAAATTTTGGGTAGTTTTTTCCAAAAAAAAAATTGAAGAATATCTAGAGGCAAATCCGGTTTCAATAAGTTATTGATCGAAACTTTTGGACATGTATTTCTATACAAAAAGTTGTACACAGAAAAAAAAAATAAACATCATTGTAAAAACACTAGCTTTTTCAGTTCATTCAGAATCTAAAAATATTTACTATTATTAAATATTAAGTAAAATATCATAAAGCAATAAGTAATTGCTTTATAATATATATGTAATAAAATTACAATAAATTTGTAAGCTAATTTTTAAATACAAATTTTAATATTAATAATGTATTTTTTTTTTTTTTTTTTTTAGGGGGGGGGAAATACAATAATGGAGTTTATTTACAGTTCCTACTTTTAGTTTATAAAACTGTGACTAAAATAGTTTACAAATGATTATTTACAATAATTGATTCCACTTACGTATCTGCATTCTTTTCCAACATTTTTGTCATTGATTCCACAACATTTATTATTGTCATTTCATTATAAGCACGAGATTTATCTTTGGCCATATAATGGCTTGCCAATGATTCATGTGCAGGTTCATTAAAGAAAGGTTCACTGACCAAAATCAATCCTAAAGTAAATGTGAAATGTTATTTTATTAAAAATAATAAATAAAAATGTAATTTCTACCTTGTATGGAAACCAGAAGTTGCAATAAAGTAGAATGATTAGGTGACCATCGATCCGTACCATCTCGAGAATACCAAGTACCTAAGAGGCTAAGACATACTTTTCCATCTGCATATAAATTTGGATTCAGCCTACTATCACAAAAATGATAGTAATGGCATAGTGGAGGCTCAAGTGGATAGGTATCTGGTAATTTGATATCAAAAATAAATAAACCACCATCATATGGAGTTTTTTCCGGTCCTTTGATCATCACAGAAAACAAATCCTACAAAGTATAAAAAAAAAGTTTTTGTAAATTGAATAATATTTTTTTAACAAGTAGAAAATATGGTTTTAGAAATATTATTGTCCTTTGATTACAGTCAAATTTTGAATTTAAAGTAAATCAAAGAAAGTATGAAGAGATGATTTGACAATGTTTATTTTTAACAAATGTTGTATTTTTTTGCGAGTTTAAAGATCCAGAAGTTTTGTTTTTGAGGAACATCAACTTGAAACTTAAGAGAATTCATTTCTTAAAATTCATAATAGTTTTTCCATCCATAAGGATAAATTAATATAAATTTGAGTAAGAATAGTACTATATGATATAACCTAAATTTTTATGTAATATATTTTTATAATGCTCCATAATTAGTAAAAATATCTATTTTTAATAAAAGAGCTTTAAATTTTGAAAAATAGCAAAGTTGTTTATTTTTTATGAATAATGAAACAGATATGATTTATTCTGTTATTTAATTGTCAATCATGTTTAATTGAAAATTGATAATTCTTCATGCATAATTAAATTAAGCTCCACTCAGTATCATTTAACTGAGAAAATTATTTATCGTTTCTTTAAAATTCAACACACCAGCAAGATTATCTCACTAAAAGAGTGAAGAATACCTATGGTGCTAAAGATGTTCAGCTATTGAAAATGACATTTTTAAAATTAAATGGCTAAAATAAATTATAAATTTCAACCTAAGTGAATCCAAAAATAATATTATTAGAAATAATAAATTTTCACCAATTATTAACAATACGTACTCTATATTTCTTTAAAAATAAATCCAAACTTTGAAGATACTGAGTACATTTTTATTTTTGTTGAAAAAAATGGTTAGTTAGTAACATTGATAAAAAGTATTTTTCATATATAAATTCACCAAATAGTTTTCCAATATTTTTATGATTTCCTAATTCCTATTGGTTGGCACAATAAACTAAATTTTGCAAACATTTTAAGATAGTATTATACCTAAATTGAATAGTATAAAAATTGGATTTCTATTAGTTAATCAATGTTTTTCAACTACTGTTTGTCATACATCAGGTATGAAAAAATACAATCATTACATAATTTAATTGATATATCAAAATGAATGTTTGATAGTAATATGGTGATAACCAGAGTATAGTTTTTTATAAAAAGCATATTATTAAGGAACATACGATTTTTGGTGTGTTTGTAAGAGATGTTTGCATTTCATAATATGTAGAATATATAAAAAAATATATATTTTTTATTGTTTTTGTATATTTTGATCCCTGAAAAATATTTCAGAATGTTTAAGCTTATGTTATACATATTCAAGAATATTTCCGCTATATTAGATTGTATTAGACTATTAGAGAATTCATAATATTTTGAGTCTGTTGACGATGATGATGATCTGCATACACAGATGTTATAACCCAATATAATTTTATATAAAATGTTAAGTATTTAACTTTTACTTCAAATTGTAATATTAATTCATATTATTGTAAAGAATATTGTTTTTTTATTTGTTCTAAAATCTGTAAAAGTCTAAAATTAAAGTGGTCCATGACATATCAAAAATCTTATATAGAAGTAATTATATAGTTTTTATACAACATATTCAGTGGTCTACTATTATTCACATATACTGTATTGGTGGAAGGAATCTTTTCTTAGTTCATTTAAAATATTGAGTGTATCGTAATGGACTTAATGTAAATTCAGAGTATGGATTTTATTATTTTGGGTGGATCCTGATTTTTAAAAATTAAGTGCTACCAAATAATTCCAACAATTGTATTAAAATTAAAATGTTATAATTAATATTTTTATTGTAAGGTGAATTTAATGCTGAGTAAAATAAATAATTCCAAAATTTTCATTTCTAATTTTTTTTATTTCATCTCTTAACTCTTATCACTATGTGAATATTAATGAATTGATAGAGCAGGTGGTACATGAAACGGTGGTGAGAGATCAAGGAGACTGTGAAAGAAAATAGGTTGAGAAATGCTGGTCTATCTGATGTTTATTCAATAAATATTCTAAACAAATATTGTCAAAGAACTAACAATTTAATTTTACCAATCAGTTATTTAAAGATTATATATGTTTAAGTAAAAACTAAACTAATAATACAGTATTCCATTAAACTTCACTTAGAATTTTTTTCAGAGTACAGTAATTTATTAATGCTTTAATACTCTTAATAATATTGCACACGATTGTGGTATGTCAAATTAGGTTTTTTCTTAAAATAGTCAACCCAATGTTCTACACATTCACCTCCAAGGAGCAAACTAACAAAAAATAAATGTATAACACCATCATTTAACTGGCTTTATTTTTTTTTTTTAGTGATTGTTAATATTTAATATTGATAGCATATTACTGATGATAAAATATAGAAATATAATTAATTCATAATTAAAGTGAAAATAATTATTTAATACTAACCATTCGATCTTCAAAAGCTTTCACCCAAATTCCAGCTGGTAAACTTTTTTGAAGTATTTGGATCTCTTTGGCTACTGTTTTCAATATATTAGGATGCACATTAAAAGTTTGATCTTTGTATTTATGTGAACTATCACCAAGTGTTTCTACCATTTCGAAAACTGTAAGATAAATAAAATCAAGAGATTTGAAAATTACGATTTAAAAAATTAATTATTCAAAAATGTAAAATATTTGCAATAAATTCATTAAGTTGTGACTTAAAATTGTTAGATTATATATATATATATATATATAAAAAAAAGAATTAGATTTTTATGTTACTAATTTTAAATTAATTGTTTGTATTGTTCATATTATACCTCCAGCGTCTTCTGGTTTGATTTTATATTCAAATTCTGATACTGTATCAGTGTCCACATAATTTACATTGCATTCAATGGGATTAAAATTAGTACCCACTGGAGATTCCAGTGGAATGTCAAACTCTTTAACTTCATTTATTAAGTCCTGGTAAATACATTGTTAAAATGTCTTAGAAAAATTAAAATTATCTCACTGATAACATCAGCTACTTACTCCCATTTGCTCATTTTGTAGATTGAGTAATTTTGTTTCTTCTTGAGCAAAATCATTTTTAATACCTTTATTTATAAAAACCTTATCTATATTGTCATAATTCATAGTTTGATTTTCGTTTTCATTAGGTTTTAATTTTATAGTTTGTTGACTGTTCAATGGTTCATCGAAAGAAAAATGTTTAACTTGGACCCCGTAATCCTAATAAATGTTTTAGAAATTAAAATAATCTCACTTATAATATCAGCTACTTACTAAAAATTGCTTAATTGGCACCCGATTGGGCATTATTATTTGTTCTGGCAAAAAATTATTTTTAATTGGTCGATAGTTTCCATCGTCTAATCTATAAAAATAAAAAAAATAGTTTATCATTTACATAAAATTATTATTAATTTAGGAAAACTTAAGGATCAGCTACATACTTCCCATATTGTTTTTCATTAGAATGGAATGCATCGATTGAATTCAAGGGGATAATGAGTAATTCTTGAGGCCAACATTTAATTTTCTCACCATTTGACCACATTACCAAAATCTATTCAAATAATTTCATAAAAAAATAATTTTTAATATGAAAATTATTTCAAATAATTAATTAAATTCTTTTTAATTAATTAAACATTTCTAGATATTTTATGATAAATTTTTAAAATTATTTACTATTTCACTACAATTTTTTAGAGAAACATTTAAAATATTACAATCAATCGTAAAAGTAAATAATATTTAATATTTTTAATGTTATGTCAGTAAAATAATAAACAATAAAAAAAAAAAAATCTATTGATCAATCCAATTATTTTGTGTTAACTTGTTTTGATTGGTCAAATGACTGGTAGCCAACCCTATTATTAGATCACTCTTTATTTAATGTATAAATTAAGATTTCCTTTATTGCAGATTGCAGTTGTTGGAATATATAATAATTGATATTTAATTATTTTATACATGCAGAAAACTATATTTAATAAAAAAAATTATGTAAAATAATTACCCGGCCATCGGTCCCACGATAAATAATTTGTCCAGCATTTAAATCTGAATTCGAATCAGAACTTTGAGAAAATTTAACAAATTGACCAGGAGCCAAGATATTCATTGGAAGATGAGTACTTAAATCGTATAAACTCATCTGAGTATTTTCGAAAGGAATTGGCCTACAAAAGTTCTCATTTTAGTTTAAGGAATACATTTTTACTTTTCAGTTAATAATAATATCATACAACATAGGATTTTCAGGATGAACTTCAAACCATTGGGTACGAGCAGTTCGTTCTTCATAATCAACAGATTCTACAACACCATAAATATTATGTGTAGAGTTTTTTTCTTTGACAAAATCACCAGGAAAGAATTCATGCTCCTTTCGTTCCAGTAATGGATAGAGTTCAGTGGAAGGTACACCAGATTCTTTAGTACCATCCTATAAAAAAAATGCACCCTTTTTCAAGTAAAAATAAACATTTCAGAGTAATTTAATTCAAATAAAAATATACAGGAACAGGATAACCTGATAAATAGTAGCAACATTTAAGGGAACCTCACCCAACTGTGACCCAAAAATATTTTAAAGTTGACTATTTTCAAGGTTTATATTATATGATAACTTTTACTTAAGCATTCATTTATATTAACAAATATTTTTTTGTAAATAAAAAGAATGTATTACAGGTGGATTTCAATGTCAAATTAAACAAATTAATTATGGAACAATTAGGGTATATTTTTATTTGAAATAGTTTAGGCAATAATAAACATTAAATACATACTTGCCATATAACATCAATCATAGATTTAGTGAAACAAATTTGCACTTCAACCTTGGAATTTGATTTGGTAGATACTGTAGGTAACCAAAATTGTTTATGTTTTTTAACTAATAATTTTTCAATACGGTTTCTTTTTAACTTGATTGATTTCAATTTGTATGTAGGACTATTGCTTGATAACAGTTTTTCTATTAATTAATTTGTAACATAAAACAATTTATGTGAGAATAAGCATATAAATTATATATTTTTGTTTAGGTTAACCTATTAAGTACATGATAATTTATAATTGTTAAAACAAAATTAAATTTTTGTGATAACGTAAACAATAATGATCTAAATTTGATCAAGATTCAAGACAACTAATATTTACATCATATTTAATACATCAGTTTAATACATATTTTGTTGTCACCTGTATATTAAAATGCAAATTAATAGTTAAAAAGATTTGATAAGTCTGTTTTTTTTTTTTTAAGTATTATAAAAATTAAAAATTTATACAACTATGGTTTTGTAAGAAAAAGTTATTTAACTATTTTAAAAGTTTTAATGGAAACTAATTATTTTGAGGAGAATATCTCTCATTATCTCATCGGCTTTTCACTAAATTCATTCTGTACCTATCATCTCGCTATGTGCTACTACTAATGACTAATACTTTTCTACTAAGCCTTTAATTATATATTATCTAATCTTCAACTTTTAATATTTTTAAACAATGTACTGCTTTTTATATTTAGATATTTGTATATATTCCATTAGCCTACATTGTAACAATAATAATTAATAAAAAACAAACCGGATATTCTTCGCACCATGGGTATTCTTCGTTCTTAGGAACCTAAGGATCAGATTCTTTTGGTGGGTGTGTTGCATTTTAAAGACACGATAAATCATTTCTTCAATATGATTCAGAATAAAGTATATTAATATTATAAGGAACAATAATAGTTATCATTTTCAACACATTCATCAAGAGTAGATGACTTAAGGATGGATGATGCGAAGTATGCCCGGTTTTTTAACTATACTTTACTTTACTTATCTTTGATTTACGTTACTTTACTTTATTTGCTTTACTTTACTTACTTTGCTTTACTATAGTTCACTTTACACTTTTTTAACCAATAAATAAAAAAAGAAAAATAGACAATTTGACTAAAAAATAAAAAAAAATAATTGATGAAAAAAAGTATAAGAAAATTCCAAATTTTTCTTCACATTTTCTTGAACTAAAATATTTCTCATATTATTGTCTATCTATGTTTAAATTTTGATAAAGTTTAGCTTAAAAAATATAGATTCCTAGTCTTTTGTCAAAATGTCGGTAGTTTTCCCAAAGTTTGAGAAAATAAGTAATTGAGAATTTAGAAAAATAACCTATTTAAGGTACCATTTGAAGGCAAATCTTATTTCAAAAAGTTAGTGATCAAAACTTTTGGAGAAATATATCCATACAACAGTGTTGATAGATAAAGAATAATAAAAAAATAATAATCATTATTGTACAAACATTAGCTTCTTCGCTTGGCTAGGGGATCCAAATATTCAAATTTGAAATTGTATACTACAATTTTAGAAAAAATTCAAAATAGCAATTTTATGAATCTGATTTTTTGAAAAATATTAGTGCTTGAATTTCTAATAAAGGTTAATCCATTAATTTTCTCTTTTTTTATAAGTTTGTGAATAATTTAATAATACTATTAAATAAGTCGTAATATCACCAATTGAGTTCATAATATTACCATTATTATGACGTAGTTGACAAAATTATTAAATTATTCGCAAAATTAAAAAAAAATTGTAGAATATGAACAAATTAACCTGTATTAAAGATTTAAGAACCAATAATTTCCATAAAATCATGTTTACATAGTGGCTATTTTGACTTTTTTCTAAAACAGTAATATATAATTTCCGATTTGAAATTTTGATTCCCCTTTCACCCTTCTCCCCTCAAAAAAAAAAATATACGTTATGGCTGTAGCGCAATGCTCTAATAATAATTGTTTTTAAAAAGAAGTTAAAAATTATTATTGAACATAAGTTGTAGCATTTGATCGTACTGGAAAACCCTGTTTATCAATCGATAAAAATATTATTTTATTAAGTAAAACATTTAAAGGCTGAACATACCGCTGTCAAACTATTAAATACCTTGAGGCCAAATCACATATATCGAATATTAATTTATATTAAAAAAATATCACCATTGTGGTTTGACTGGGCCTATTAATGTATATCCACATGAAGACGCTATATTTAACATCATATTATAAATAAGATAATAAAAAGGTCAATAAATCTTTATTTATAGGAAATAATTGGATATGCTGTAAAAATATAAGTGACATTATTACATAAGTCACTTCTGTATTTATATATTCCGTAGTGAAATAATTTGTAATGAGGAGAAACAATTGAATAATTAACATATTATAACTTATTACTCCTTAATAATCATCCTATTGCAATTTGAAAAGGTGGGTCAAATTTTAATAAACATTTTCTCCAGTGTACCTCGAAGAGACTTTTTACTTTTTTTAAATGTATAAAATGTCAAAACAGACTATATGTTTAAAAATGACAAAATTATACTTAATTTTCTAATAGAATCAGAAAAATAAGCAAAAAAAAAAAATCCTTGAGGTGCCCTTCTTTAGGTGTCATAAAATCATTGTATACAGTACAACTGCTATAAGTTACGTTATCCAACCTTGAGTGATTTATGTAAAATATAATATAATCAATTTTCATAGGCTTTTTTTACCTCTTAAATTACAAAATTTTGAAAAATTGTTTTATATTATTCTGTAGTTAAGACCTTACTATAATTTAATAAGAAAAAAAATGTGTATACTATAAATAAAAAAAAAAAGGCTTGTTCAGCCTTAATTCAAAAGAAAACATACTTCAAACTAACAATACCTACTACATAAGCTACTAATAATCTACTACATAAGCTGTTATTTACGAGTACAAGTATTTTAAAAAGTATGTAAAGAGATATAATTTATCATTTGATATCAATCAATGCTTTACAAAAATTTTAAATGCAATGTTATATATACAATAGTCTACAAGTTAATTTATTCAGACTTAAAGGATTCTTACCATTATTTTTACGTTGTTTAGTACTCAGAAATTTTTTGTGAAGTTCCTCTTTATTAATTTCAGAAGACAATGGAACAATTCCAGTAATAAACTTTTCAGTACATTTGGAGCGCCACTGTTTCATTGATATCAAATTATCATTCTTTTTAATTGTATACCGATTAATATCACCCAATTTAACTGAATGTGAACTTAAAAAATCCACAACTTTTAGCCTAGTTAAAATTATTCAACAACAACCATAAAAATATTATTTTTACTTTTGATATAATAATAAATAATATATATATATATATATATATATATTATTCATTATACATACTATTAAAACATAAAATACAATATATTATAAAGTTTTGAGAGTTATGCGATATTTTTAATGTTACAATAACAATAATAGGGCAATTTTTGTACGATTATTTCTTTGCAATTTGCTATTGCAACATCAAAAAATTTTGATCTATGTTAATTCAGTTAAGAAGAATTTTGAAAAATAAAAAGGCATTTAAAAATAAAAGTCAAGAGAAGTCAACAGATCAAATGATACAGTATAATTATATAAACTACAATTTAATATTTTGGTAGCTGTAAGAAAATGAACAATATCATTTAAAAAAAAATACTCAACAAAGGACTGAGAATAAAAATACCTAAAGGACTTATAATATTTTCTTTATGTAAAAATCAAATTCACAGTTAAATTAAAATTGACTGTGTTCATAATATGTAATACTCGATGCAGAGTTAAGCTTTTTAATTAATTTTTATCTGATGGTTTGATGATTAACATTGTTATTTATTGCTTACTTTTTCAAATCATCTCCATAAATTAAGGTTCTTAGCTCACCCTTAGTGTTAAGGCCGTACCACCAATCAACTTCAACTGAGGCAACAGCAATATCTTTTACATATACTTCAAACCGCTAGAAATTCAGTTCAAATTATAGTAAGTAATATTGACATTCAAAAAAAATAATGAAGAAAATTACCTTAAATGAACCTTTCATTTTATGTTTTTCTAATAGATCGCGCATGATATAGGTCATATTTATAAACTTTGCATTTTCTAGAGAAGTTAAATCCATTTTCAATTTTCGTCCAGGGTAGAATTCTGCAGTTGTATGATATTCCTAAAATGTTCAAAATAAAATTTAAAACAGCCGTTACAACTTTCACTATTTATATAAATGATCAATTTCATATATTATATTATGTAAAAATAAGGAAAATATATGTACTAATAATCGGATTACCTGTCAATTAGACCGGAAATAATTTTATATTTTCAAGTTTTAATATCAAGACTTAAAAATTTTATGAAATAAAATGCTCAAAAAACGAGAAATTACCAATATATTTAAAATGGTATACTTAACTCAAAATTGATAAAATATTTTTGAAATTTTTATGAAGTATTTTCGTAACCATTTTTAGTAATTGGTGAAAGTTTCAAGTTTCTAGCTACATTATTTTTGATGTTAAAAAGCAATTTTCGATTCTAAGAAAATTCCAATAATAGCATATTTTACAGATTTTTCGGGTTTTCGAAAAAAGTATTGAGAAATTTGAAAAATTTGAAAGTACCATCTGGGTGTGATTTTGGATCTATAAAGTTACTGATTGAAATTTTTGGACAAGTATTTCTATATGAAAAAGAGTTAACTGAAGAAAAACAAAACTTTACTCAGAATATAAAATATTATAAACATTATAGTACATAAATGTAAGGCCTATCTGTACTAGGAATTATTTGTAAAGGAACACACGCATATATGGGAATGTTAATTCCTAGAAAAATAAAATGAATAAAAATTGGTTGGAAATATTATGAATAGAAATATATTTTTTTTGAAAAGTATGGCTTGGAATAAATTTTAATCGGAATATTTTTATTATTATTATTTTTTTTTTTTGGAACAGATATTAAACTTTTGTGGTAAATATATTATTTAAAAAAAATATTTTCAAGAAAACATATTTATTGGACCATACATGGTATTGGATACACAATATACATTTATCGGAATATAATTTCCTAGAAAGATGTAATGCTGAACATTGTTTGAAAATATCATAATATTTTCAAACAATGTACAGAATTACCTTTTTTTGAAAAACATTTTTTTAAACAAATTTTAATCAGAATTTTATGTATTTTTTGGTACAGACATTTAGTAGAAAATATTCCAGCTGAAAAAAATATTGTCATGAAAATATATTTATTGGACTATACTTAATATTGAACACACATTTATTGGAAAATCATTATATTTGGTCATAATTTCTCAATCCCTTCAAGTGTTACAAAAGGGGTTGATATTGTTTAAATAGGTCTGTTTTGTGATTTTTTTGAAAATTATTAAAAAGACACTGAACTTGTAAAAATTTTTGGAGCACGTTAATTATAGGTATTTTAATTGCTTACAAATTGATAATTCATTTATAAAATTTCTGATAAATGTATTATTGCCCTACAAAAATTATAAAATATCAAAATTTTAATTGAAATTTATACTTTTATTCAGATATATACTTAAGAGTAATGATGATAATATGTCAAAATAACTCATGTAAAAATTGCAAAAAATTTAATTTCCTAGAAAGAATATTGTAAGTATATATTTTCATTTAATTAACTGGTTTATCGTAATAGTTGAATATACCTATTTTGTGTTAAAATAAAAATTGTAATCAATGTTTAGGTAATAGTCTTTAATAAAATCAAGCATCTTTAACTCTTGATAAGCCTATAGTGAAATTCAAAACATACTTGACGACTAAAAATTTTTAATTGATTTAAATATTATTACATACATGATAAGTATTTAACATATAATGTATACTTAGTTTATTGTACTACACTATTACCAAGAGTAACAAATGACTTAATTTATACAATCAGTTATTTAATTTTATTACAAGTAGTTTAACTTATAAAAATTTTTAAATACTCTTATAAAGCCTTGGTTTAATTATGATAACTCGACAAAACAGAGATGCATCTATAGTCTAGCAAAAACTGCTGGTTATAAACTTCTTCTAAACAGGGACATTCTGTAATATAGACTCTTATTTGTGATACGGAATTAAAAATTAGGAGTTTAAGAGTCTTCATTTGTTATAATTAAAAAGTTATTATTTTTAAAAGAAAAAAAAATAAAGTAAAGTATAGACAAGAAAGCCGGACATACTTCGCTCCTCGAGTCCGATATTCTTGGAAGGTGAGTAAAATTTTAAAGAAACAAAGTAATTTCTGAACGAGAAAGTTAATAAAATAAAGAAAAATAATAGTAGTAATTTTCAACACACTCACCAAGAGTATAGGTACAGATATCAGTAGAATTTGACTCGAAATACGAAGAATATCCGTGGTGCAAAGTATGTCCGGCTATTTTGTCTATACTTTACTCTACTTTACTTTAATTTTTTTATTTGATATATAAAACGAGGAAATGAAATTTAATAAGAAAAAAAAAAGTGTTAGAAAAATATCCAGATTTTTTTTTCACAATAACCACGTAACAATAATTACTATGTTACCACGGTTGCTATGGTTACTTGTTTGTCATGGTTACTATAATTACAAGGTATTTAAGGTAGTGATCGGGTGGGTAGTAGATCAGTGGAGAAGGTAAATGGTATGGGGTTAGAGGTATTGGTCGAGTCGAGGGGGTAAAAGATAGGGGGTTAGAGTCTTGGGTAGGAGGCGTGGGTCGTGTTCAGGGTTAAATTCAGAATTGTGGTCACAGGGTTCAAGGTCTAGGGGGTTGGGGGGGCAAACAATTGCGTCAAGTGTAAACCATTTGAAATAATGTGAATTTTGAGAAATGTTAAGTATAAAGTACCATCTAAAGGCAATGCTTTAATTGAAAAGTGGCTGATCGAGGCTCTCGGATCAATATTTTATACACGCAAGTGTTAACAGAACGAAAAAAAATAAATAAACATCATTGTAAATTCATAAGCTCCTTCGCTTCTCTCAGAATCTTAAATTCAAAAGAAAACTATTTAACAACTTTTAAACCCCTTTGTGATACATAAAGGAGTTGAGCAATTACGACCAAAATTAACAAAAATTTCTTACTTATAATATTGAATGAAATATAAGAAATCAAAAATTTTAAAATTAAAAATGCGGACCACCAGAATACATGTACAGAGCGATGTTAATCTCTCTCGATTTTAAAAAATTGTTAACTCTCCGGTATCAATAGGGTATTTACTTGGATGAAATATGTAAACTCTCCCAGATCAATTTTATTTCTACCCGAAGAAGATATGTAAACTCTCTTGGGTCAATGTTATGTCTATCTGAAGGACCTAAGACTTTCAGACCGAGGTATACATAAAAATTAAAATAAAATAAAGTAAAGCAACGATAAGTAAACTATGGACAAGAGAGCCGAACATACTTCGCACCACAGGTATTCATTTGTCTTGAGTTACATACTCATGGTGAGCGAGTAGAATTTTAAAGAAACTATACATAATTTCTTCAATTATATGTTTCTGAACGAAGGACATAAATAATTTAAAGAATAATAATAATCGTCATTTTCAATACATCCATTAAGAGTATCCAATCCGAAGAGCGAAGAATACACGTGGTACGAAGTATGTCCAGTTTTCTTGTTTAAATTTATTTTACTTTCTTGTCCTTAATTTGTTTTGCTTTACTTAACTTTACTTTATTTTACTTCTTTTTATCTAATAAATAAAGAGAAAAGTGCTAGATAAAATATTTAATTTTTTTATACATTTTAGATTCTGAACAAAGTGAAGAAGCTAGTGTTTTTACAATGATGATTATTTTTTTTTCTTTTCTTTTTTTTTTCTGTTAACACTTTTTCGTATAGAAATACTTGTCCAAAAGTTTCGATCAATAACTTTTTGAAACCGGATTCGCCTCTAGATTGTACTTTAGAGAGGTCATTTTTTGAATTTCT
>JAIPRM010003179.1:0-26931 GCA_025469315.1 Stegophylla sp. TES_Ste_2020 | reverse complement strand
CGTTTAAGTTATTTGAGAAATGTGAGAAAATTGTTTTAAAAAATAATTTTGTTTGAATTAAAATTTAATTCACTCTAGTTCTGTAGTTGTATACTCAAACTTATCGAATTTTGCAGACAAATCAAACTAAAATATTATTTAAAATATGTAAATTTGGCATATACCTATAAAACAGAATATTTTAAGTAAAAATATTCGTTTTATGATATTTATTCATAGACTCTGATAAGAATATTACCGTAGAATGAACAAAAAAATTAACTGAAATGGCGAAAAATAATATAAATCATTAAAAAATTCAAAACAAAAATATCAAAATTGAGTTTGTTGTCACTTGACTTAAATTTTGGGTTAAGAAAGCTACACTTTATAATCAGAAAAAAAAAATTTCACTTTCCTATACAATTACAGCTCTACTCGTGACACATATAATAAAATATGACACATGAATAAAATTAATAGTTCAAAAATCAAAATTGAATCAAATTTGGGTTTCGCCAATCACAAATTATTTTCAAGGGGTTCCCTGGTGGTGAAAGTTTGGGAACCGCTGTTATAGAGCAGTAGGTTGTTGTACACGAATGTAGCTGAATTGCCTAAATGAAACGCCGTCTCGTGGTTTCGTTAGTGCCTACCATAAAATCGGTGAAGGCTTCTAACATATGATTTATAACGTTTACGGCGATAGCTTCGTGATGCAATTCATTGTACGAGTTTAAGTTGAAATAATGATAGAATAATAAAAAGTAAATAAAAATAAATACACATTACCAAAATGATCATAAAAGCTTTGATAGAGTGCCTTGAAAAACGGTGACCAAAACAGGTCCTTAAATTATTATAATGACTATTACGTCACCAGCGAATGAAAAAAAATAGATTTGATCAATAAATTTATGAAAATATATTTATAATATAGAAATGTATAGATTAATAAAATTACTAATATCAATTAAATATTTTTGTAGAATTTAATCAAAAATATAGTAATATTCCTAATAGTTATTCAAAGTTTGAACTCAATTTTTCATTTTATAGTACTTTAATAAAATTGATGGTATTTATTTTGTCAAGATTTCGTACCAAATTTATAACTAAAATAGGAGGTCTAACATAAATTTAAAATTTAACAAATTAAAATTTTTAAACCTTAAAATATCATCTGCGTGACCTTTGTAGTAAATACCGAAGAAAATTGTTAACAATTTAATAACTAACTGATGACCTACAGTTAAATAATAAATGTGATTGATTTTCAGATTTTAAGTTTAAACCTCTAATGATTACACTGGTATTTTCTTTGAAATCTCATTATTACACAGTAACTCTGTAAAACAAAATACTGAATTAGTATAACTCTATCGTTATTCACAATCAAGGTAGGTTTATTTAGATCAAAACTACAGATATTAAACAGATTTATAATGGTTATTATCAGAGCTGGAGAATTCTATAATTTGCATATTTGTTTACAAAATTCTAAAAAATAGCAGAGTGTGCTACAAATCCGTTTCATACTAAAAGGAATGCAGCTGTAAAAGTTTTTAATGCATAGTTTTGCATATTTTAGGGTTTTTATCTTTTTTCTTCTATTTTTATAAGTGTCGTGCTATTTTTTGCATATAATTTGTTAATCTGAAAAAAATGAAGTAATTTTGTGGTTTTTACTTAATGAGAGTCAAGTGTTGTTTTAAATTACTATTTTACAAAAGCTGCGTTCACATTAAGGCTGTTCATTGTGGACATCAATTTGACCTAAAAACTATTTTGTTCGTTCGCTTTTGTAATATAAACGAAGCTTTACCAAATTTATCGACACCACGCTGCAACTTGCCACGTAATTTATATTTTATTGTTTACCTATAGATAAAAATATTTTATTAATATAGAATATATCATGTTTATTGTATCTTATATCTTAATTGTTTCATTAAAGAACACAAAGTGTTTACTTAGTAGGCCTTAGGTTAAGGGAATATTTTAAAGAAGTAGACTATATAAATAAATATTTTTAGAATTTGAATTAACTAAAACATATTTTTTTTTAAATTTTAAAGCGTATTTAATTTTTTTATTAAGCATATTATACTGGATATTTTACCATTTTTTAAGGCATATTATAACACATATTTTATGGTTTCTTAGTGCTAGAAATCTCGAGCCCCGGTTATTATTAAAATCTATTGCACATGCGCCTTCTATGAGAGGACGGGGTATGCATATTTTTTATATTTCATTATTTTTGTACCATATTCACTAGATAAATATATTGATGTACAGTTCGTATCATCACTGACAAAACAACAGCACTTATTTCAAAAATTTGACAAAATGAGATTATTGTTGATAATGGTAAATAAAAACCATACGGAAATATTTTATTTGAGAATTTTATTGCACCGATCATTAATTTCATTGTAAATAAAGAAAATGATAAGAATATGGCGTATACCAAACGTAGATAACTTAATTATTATTGTGTACTAGTTGAAACTTTGCTCAGCAACATTTTATTGAAGAAATGATTTATAATTTCTTTAAAATTCATCCCACCCGGAAGGAGTATCCCACCCGTGGTGCGAAAAACACCCCTTAGGCGTGAACATATGTTTTGGTGTTCTTAAAAATCTTTATAATATGAGATAGGTGTTATTCTTTTATCAGCGACGATATATTTATATTTTATTCTTGTTTTTAATGCGAAAAGAACATAGATTTTTAAAAATGCGAAGTCTCATCAGGCAGTGAGACGCCAAAGAATGGATTATTATTTTTTTTTTTTAATGTGGTAACAATGGCGAGAAGAGTGTAGAAAAGTAAATTAAAAATATGCGGTGACAAACTCGAGATGTGTTTTCAAACGCTCAGGGCGAAACAATAAAAATTTGTTTTTTTTTTTATTTCTTCTGAAATTGATATTATATAGTATCTAACGTCTTCGGGGGTTTTTTTTTTTTCATTTAAGACACGAGATTTGTATATTATTGTTGTAACGATATGCGTGTTATTTATGCATGCATTAGACTGGAATAAAACAACAGGAAATAGTACATTAACAGCGAACGAATATTATCAAAATGGGAAACGAAAAAAAAAAAGAAGTAAAATAAAACTATAATCATTTGTGTGGAATAGAAAAAAAAAAATAGTAACTCCGTAAAAATAGTACATAATAATGGTGATAATATTTATTTCCCAAAAGAGTATTGTTTAAAAGTACTGTTCAACGGAATAAAAATAAAAATACATATCATCCACTATATTTAAATACGCGATTTTTTTCCGGAATGAAAAAAAAAAAAAACGAAAATATTATCGCGTAAACACAACGAAATATGCATTTTTCAGTGAAAAACGATCAGAATATGCAAATGCCTGGAAAACAAATTATTTTTTAATTCGCTTGATCCCAAAATGATTTCATATCTTTGTACTGGTCGCATATAATCACAGTTAAAAAAGAAATATATATATATATATATATATATATATAAATATATTTATTTTATTCAGCAGATAAATTGTTTTATTTTAATGCGCTAAAACGTGTTTAAAATAGATAGCAACTTGTAATAAAAATTAAATAAATTGGCAATTGCACTTTTACAGTGCCTATTAGTTTTGATAAATATGAACTAAAATTACGAAATTGTCAAAAATTCATACACCTTAATTCACAATAGATCATGTGTAGTATAGGCATTCCAATACCTCATATTATTGATAATATTATTTTCTTTCGACACTAAAACACTTGAATCAATTTTTATAAAACGTCAACCAATGTGTTTTGTGAATTATTCATTAAATCTTTATCTAATTATTAAACTGATTTATTAGTAAATGTAATGTTTTTTAGCAGGCAAGTGTATTTCAATTAGTTTACTTAATTCCTTTTTTGTACGTATGAAGTACATTAAATTATTTGAGATACCTGTATGTTATTTTTGATTAAAATATATATTTTATTAAATTACCTTAATAGCAAGAAAATGAAAAATAAAAAACCCGACATATTTCACATTATGGCTATTCTTTGATCCTCGAGTAGAATAGTAGGAGTGGCGTTTCTTTGGCAGAGTTAATTAAACCTTTTTGGTCGTATTCTAAAAAATTCTTAATTTGGTCGCTTGGGGTATGATTATTCTTATTATGGTTTTTGGTAAAAAATTAGCCAATTTTTTATTTATTATTTTTATTTTACAAATTATCTAGAATACATGTATTTAAGGAAGCACAGAAGTTCAAAACTATCTCAAAATTTTTGCATGATTATAATTCTATTTCATATAATATTTGTTTTTTTAATATCTTACCATTTATAAGGTAAATTATGATCTTCTACTGATACAGGTTACACTTTTATTAAAAATTATTTCTGATTATATAATATATTTAATAATAAAATAATAAATATTTATTTAGAAATTATTATTAAAACCCAGTGGTTTCCCGGAATGACATTAGGATGTACATTGTGTGTATACAATCAAATATCAATGTATGATAATGAATACATACCATATACGATTTTTTATTCTTAATTTTAGCTATTAATAGCTTTTTCCTGAAGAAATACGTTGAGACGAAGTCACCGTTGTACATAATACAAATTCATTTATCGAGATAAATAATTAATTATATTTTATTTTAATATGTGGAAGAATACAAAATTGTTTATTTAATGTTATATCTCATTTTTTTTTTATTTATTATGAAGTCACTGACTACACTGAATTATCTAGTTATCTAAATCATTTCAAATACTGATATAATTGATTACAACTGTTATGTCAAATTGACAAACCAATTCATTAATGTAATATGTCTAGAATATAAATTTAAAGAATTCATTTGGTTTTTACAGAATTTTATGAATACATATGTTGTTAATAATATTGCTGTAAGGAATATATTTTTAAAAATAACATTTTTCAATCCATACATTTTTTTTTTTGTGCAATGTTAATAAAGTAGTAGTTGTCGAATCTATAAATCAATTTGACATAAAAACAAAAATAAATTATTTTATTTTGTCAAACAAATTATATAGTTTTATTTTATCATTACAATAAATCTTTATCTTTATTTTAATGATAGTATGTAGTTTAAAAAATGCCTCTTTCTAAAAAAAAAAAAAATATTTAAAAAAATGATTTTCAATTATCATAATTGTTTAGATAATAATTATTGTTATCTTTGCTACGAAATGATGATTTACAAATAGAAATTCCAAATCGTAAGAGGGCGCGTCACATAGGCAATATAGGTACACCCGCGTTGCGTGTACCTAAATACGCCATAAAATAGGTATTGCTGTCCTTCCATTTTGATAACAGTTTTAATATACAAATTATGTCTGAATAAATTATACTATATTATTATTCCTATTGTTATTATAATTATAAGGTGCTAAAACGTGGGCATTGGAGAAAAAAAGAGGCTAGAGATATTTGAAAGAACATTTTTACGAAATATAAATGGCTCAGTCTTCGATAATCAAACAAAAGAATGAAAAAAATTACATGATAATAAACTCCAAAGACAGTTTATAAAGCCAAACAGGTATAGTAAAAGAGATTGCTCGTGTAAAATTAATGTGAGCAAGCGCAAACCAAGCCTGACGTAAAAGAGTATCTAAAAGTTGAGCGGGTGATTGAAGAGACTCAATGGTGAAAATACCGTTAGAAAGAATAAAGTAAAGATTGGAAAACTGTGTGAAGAAGAACGTTCAAAATATAGGATCGAAAACCAATTAGAGAGAAGCCCCAGAAGAACAAGAACTTGTTGCAAGATTTTAATTCAACGGTGTGATCTTGAAAGCTAATACCAAGAAAAAAGGATAAGAAGTGATTTTCCGAAATGGCCTTAAAAGTTAAGTGGGGAAAACAAAATATTTTACATTTATATGATCAAATACAAGTATTTGGTACAAGTATATTAGATTCTGAATGATGTGAAGAAATAGTCTTTTTACAATAATGTTTTTTTTTTTTTGAAAAACTACCCAAAAATTAACAAAAACGGCTCGGAAACCATCATTTTTTGATCCAAACTTTATGAAAATTTAAACATAAATAAACAAATTATATGAGACTTTTTTATAAATTAAATTTATAAAATCTTTTAATTATAAAAGAAAATTTTGAAAATGTGAAAAAAAAATTTTGGACATTTTAGATTCTGAACAAAGTAAAGAAGCTAAAGTTTTTACAATGATGTTTATTTTTTTTTTCTGTGTACAACTTTTCGTATAGAAATACTTGTCCAAAAGTTTCGATCAATAACTTTTTGAAACCGGATTTTTCTCTAGATTGTACTTTAAAGAGGTCATTTTTTGAATTTCTCAATTCTTCAATTTTTTTGGAAAAAACTACCCAAAATTTGACAAAAACGACTCGGAAACCATAAATTTTTGATCCGAATTTTATGAAAATTTAAACATAGATAGAAAATCCTATAAAAAAGATTTTGGCGCAAGAAATTTTTGATTTGATTCGCAACATGAAATTGAATAATATTGTGAAATGAAAGATTTGAAATTCCACGACTTAAAACAGGTGTGTTTATGAGGCAATATAAAATTATTATTTAAAGGTGAAACACGAAACCGATCGGAAATAAAGGAAATTAAAAACAATTACTCAGGTCGACTGCGAATAATCGAAGAGGATAATTATACGTCGAGAAAAAAAAAAGTAATAATAATAATACGTTCAACGGTACATTTTAACAAGTTTAGTGAAAACGGAAATAATTATAATGATAAAGAAAAATGTTTACATTTCACTGAATAAAATCTAAATCAGTCGTTTTATGTATTTATATTTCGGCCAACTGCGTATGAGATTCAATTGATTTTATGGAAATTCATCAATAGTTGATTGAAAATGTAGATTATTTATTTATTCAATAATGAAAACATAGTATTTTATAGTTATAGTTCATAAATGTTTTGTGTTCTACTATATTTACATATCAAAGAATCAAAAACAGGCCCGTTAGACAAGCAATCGTTATGTTTTTATTTTATTTTGACCAAAAATCGTAAAATCAACATAAAAAACTCAGTGTTTTAAATTACATTTTTGTATAATATTAAAGGAGAACCTGTAAACTACAATATTGTTGTTTCTTGAACAGTTTTTTCTGTTTGATGATTCTGACATATTTGTTGAGATGTTTGGCAAAATAATTTGGATATGTATTCATGTAGGATTCTTTTATTTTTTTTTTTCTATTACTAATTAAATAAATTTATTTTACTGATAAGATACTATTCGTGTTATATCATATTCCTAACCACGTGTAAGTTATTTTTTTCTCACTGATTAGATTTAGCGGGTTAAGTCTACCATCTATAGCACATTGATATATTTCTCACAATGTAAATTTTGGAAATATCATGTTTTTTTTTTTTTCTAACAACATTTCAAGTTCTTAACATTACGAGTTCAAAATTTTCTTATTCACCAATATTTTCTTTTTATTGAGTATCTTTTTATCAGTCAGAATAATGAGAATTGTCTTCATTGCCTTGGCACAGTCTGTCTACTCTTACGGAATTTCTGTATGGGGTAGTGCATATGAAACTGACATTCAAAAACTTAAAACTACCCTTAATTCATTATTAAAAATATCTTTTGGAAAACCTTTTAGAACTAACATTTACGAATTGTCACAACTTCAAACTAGATACATTTTAACTAACTTTTATTTTACAAATCTCAATAATATCACTTTCCAGCACAATATCCTAACTCGCTGTAATGAAAATATTAGTTATAAGTTTCCGAGATATAAAACTGAATTTAACAAAAAAAATCCACTTTTTATTCACATTAGACTTTGTATTTCCTTAAATATTAACATCAGTAAATTTCATTTAATGCATTTAAGAAAGTAGTAAATTATATTATTAAAAATTCTAATTTAAATTAAATTACATTTCAGTATTAAATACACTGTAATGATCAGTTTTCTTAATTATTTTTTTATTAAATGTAAGATGTATTAATAGGTTAAGTTTATTGTATAATTAATATTTATTGTTTTTGATTTTGGTTTCTCTTTTTAATGCACCTATCCAATGTATAGATAGATATAAATATAGATATACTATAGATCACTATCTAAGTACTAAGTCACCTACTCAAGCATGCTTTTGGAGACTTAATGTTAATTTAAAATACTTTTTAGACATCTTGTTAAAATGAATAAAGATTACTATTATTTATTATTTCATTTTTTGTGTACGTACCACAATCTTAACCGTATTAAAAAGGTTATAATAGTTGATCAATTAAAGAAAATTACATTCCAAGGTAAATGGATAAGTGTAGCTCCTTATCCTGATTTAAGAGTACTCATGGATGCAGGTACGCTGATCAATGATCATCGATCAACCGTTCTCTTTTTTTTTTTTTTTTCTATTCCTATTAGGTTTCAAAACGTGCATAATATCTGGTAATGGAAATTCGTATACGATTAACCCGGGAGACCGATATCCATACCGTTAACATAAAACGGATTTAGTGCAGCGGTCGTTTATATCAGATAGTACGCGACTGTTATACGACTTTGCAGGAATCAAACCCGCGTGGTTTATACCCTCGTGATTAAACTCGATGTTTACAGTATTATTGTGACAACGGATCAAGTTATTATAATCGAAGGATTTTATAGGTATACTCTCAGGACTAGACCAGAGATTATAGGGTCCATTGTACATAAAACGCGATGCGGGACACCCGTCGGTCGTTACGGACGTGATTATTATTATTATTATTATTATTATTATTATTATTATTATTTGGCCAACGCATTTCACTGATGGTACGACGTACGGCTCTTTCGAGAGAAAACGGAGACATATATTATTTACATACGCTTTTTTTTTTTTTTTTATAATAATAAACCATTTTGAAAATGAAAAAAAGCCTACCGTAGACATATAAAATATACGATTTGACTGACACCACGAATTGTGAATTCGGAACGGAACAAACAATCGTTTGACGTAACAACAACAAGTTACGTCGAGCCGCAAAAAGTGGAATTCATCTAAAAATCAAAAGAAAAACATAATTTTTGAAATGTGCCCGCATCCCATAACCTAATAAACGCGTCGCTACTAATATTTATACGACTACTATTCGCTTTCCCCTAAATATTAACAATTATAATATAAATTATATTAACAATAATCATTAGACGTGTTAACAACTCACACGTTATACATAATATTTTAACTCTATTTGTATTTATTTAGAAATATAGTTATAATTGGGGCCCGAAACTTGATGCATTTGCATCTTTTTTTCTTTTGCTCTTATATGTTGCTCGTCTCTACAGGAATTTGATTCATGTAACACTGAATCTAATGGTACAATTTTTAATTTGCATTTTTTCCGTTTTTTTGGGAATTTTTCGATTCACGGTCATTTTATTATTGTTTTTGGTGCATTTTTTTTCATTTTTCTACTTTTTGTACATTTATTTGCACATATATTTAACTGAAATAAAACGTAAATATTTTTTCTTGAATACAATTATTAGGTATATTTTTTTTTTCTTTTATATAGTTTTCTATTTCGAGTGTATATTATAAAATATAAAATATTAATGTTTAAATAATGTCATTTTTACAATAGTAGTACAAAAATTTCAACAAAAGAAGAAATTTTTATTAATATATCATTTTTTTTTTTCTGAGTGTAAATTATAAATTTTTTAATGTCATTTTTTAACATTTTAATGTCATTTTATGAATTTTTTTTAGTGCATTTTTTACATATTTTTAGGTCATCAAGTTTCGGGCCCTAGTTATAATCACAAACAAATTGTTCTTTACACTTTTAAAATATAATAAACGATCGGTAATTCGTAGTTTACAATTAACATAATATTTTCCGTTTAATTATAAACAATTGATGATTTTTCGAAACGAGTAGTGACGGACGAAAATAAATGAAGTAATTAAAAATTTCGGTTTGTATGTTTTTTTTTTTATTAAGTATAATCAGTTAGTTTACGTTTAAATCGTAGATAGTAGAAACTTGCGTGCCAACAGGGTTCGTCGCACGCGTTCGATTCGGAAGACAGAAAAGAAATAAGATTCTGAGCGTCGACCGGGCAAATCGTCCGCGACTGAAAACGATCATTCTCGCGAAATCGTCACTTGAATCAAAATCAAATCAAACGGTTCGCAATCATAAAACAATAATATTGTGTCGTTTGCGACAAAAAGGGTCCGCAACGCTACGTCACCGGACGTCCTCCGGTGGTGACCTGCGGTGGTGACAGTGTCTGACCGTGGCCGCCGGTGGACGTGTGGACAGGGCAAGCGGTCGTGGGCTGTTGCAGTGACGGCGGCCGGCAAGTGATCTGCAGCGCGACCGGATCGTCGGGCCGGAAACGATATCCGTCTCGGGCGTCCGCGCCCAGATCTCCGTCGTCGTCGTCGTCGTCGTCGACGTAGGGCGCCGGACAGCGTTCCGGAAGTGCCGTGGTCGGAGTGCCCTGGGACGGCCCAGGTACGGCCAACGACGTGGGCGCGCCCTGCAGCCGGGGCGCGGACGAGACGAGAAACGCGACGACGACCGTGACCGCGGTGAGGCGCGAAACGGATCCGTGGACCGGAAACGAGAAGATCCGCGTTTCCGGTTTAGCGTGCGACGGCGGCTGCTGGACGCGATCCATCGCTCGTAGGTAAGTGCGTTTCGAACGCGCGCGGTCACAATGTCGTTTGATATCTATCGTCCGTTTCGCGGTTCGTTTTTACGCGGTTGTCGTAGATACAGAGCGTTATTATTATCGTCTTCGGTTCGGCCAACGCGTTGACACGACAAACTCGATTGACGACAGTAGTAGTCCCCCTTACTAATCCACCACCGCTCGCAGGGTAATGAGATAGGAAAATCTATTTCGCGGACCGGGTCGATTTTTGAAAAATCATTTACCCAATACACGGAAAATACCGTGCTTTTGTAATAATGTTGTAATCATTACTATAATTGGATTAGTACCCAAAATATTGTGTTCTTGATGACACTCTTTTTTTTTTTTTTTTTTTTTTTTTTGGTTATTTTTCTACGAAAACGTACGTAGGTGGTAAAGTATACGGCTGGTCAACGGAATGGGATGAACGAGAATTTTAAATAGTTATAAATAGTTAAATAATGACATCTCCGTCTCTGTTTTCCCCGCCGTCCAATTTCTCCGCCAAACGTTTCCCTGTCCAATTCACTTTGAAATAATTCGATTGTCACTAATAGATTTCTTATGATAAATTAAATAAGGTTTTAATTAATTGAAAACAACTACGTTATCCAATGCAGATTCAACACCACCATCCTCACCTTTTGCGCACCAAAATTTATTTTCTTTTTCTTTTGTAATGTCTCTATTAGTAAATTATTAAAATAAATTTTGGTCATTGGCTTGTGTGTATAATGGAGATCAGAGATGATAATACAGATATTATACTTAATTTGAAATTCCAACATTACACAAGCATAGAAAATTACATACAAGTTCATTTAGATAATGTTATTCAAATTACGTAATAACCGGTTATTTTATTTAACGGTTTTTTACAACGGTTACAACTTAACTAGA
Organism: Stegophylla sp. TES_Ste_2020; assembly: GCA_025469315.1. NCBI lineage: Eukaryota > Metazoa > Arthropoda > Insecta > Hemiptera > Aphididae > Stegophylla > Stegophylla sp. TES_Ste_2020. Next base: position 15,312 of record JAIPRM010003179.1, on the reverse strand, counting down.
GACATAATGTTTTGGGTTTCCTCTCAATGACATAATGAAAGTTTCATAATTTTAAAACTTTTATTATGTCATATTCAGTCGCGTGTGCCTGGGATCCACGAAAATCATATTTAATTATGTATGATTTCTCAAACGGTGTAGAAAATCGGACAAAAATTAAACGCGTTAATTCGGTGGCGTCGTGATGGAGTGTTCAGGTCTGTCCGGCTGCTTCCGGGGTTTATTTTTTCCCCGTCCGGGGGCGTTGGAAAATTTCACTGCGAGATTTATAATTCGACGTGCTCGTAACTTTACGACTTTACGACCGGTGCGCTGCGTGGGGTGGTCGTAGGGCAAATGAGTGGTGGAGTAAAAAAAGGTCATCATTTATATATATAAAAAAAACAGAGAGAGAGAGAGAGAGAGACAAAGAATAATAATAATAATAATTATAATAACAAGGGTGGAAGGGTCACGTCGCCGAACAAGTTACAAAATAAAATAAAAGAGCGCGCGCACCGAAAAAGGTCGGGAAACACTGCGCCGTTTGATAAAAAAAAAACGAAAATAATCTGGTCGTTTCCGGGCGGAATGCCGGGAGGACAGTGAAAAACCGTGTGCTGATAATCGCGAACACGCCCCGGCAGACGGACAACGGGTATGTACAAGGGAGATTTAGCTCCGAGTGAGACTTACTATGGGCACTAACCGTTTTGTTTCGCCCGAGTCTCTTCCGGCTACAGACATAACACTGATAGAAGCGATGATTGATCAACGAGAAAATGAGGAAATGGGGTGAAAAAAAAAAAAACGAAAAAAAAATTAATAACCAGACGGCAACACGAAATGCGACCGTGAATCGTGCGAACGAACGTGTTCTAGTTCGTTTCGACGAGGACGAACGTAATACGATCAGATAAAATGCGTACTATACGGTCTGCATGTGAATGTATAAAATCCAAACTCAAAAGGTATTTTCGTTTTTTACGCAATGCTCAAAAAGTAGACGGATAAACGCACAATTATTATTGTAGAATAAGTATTGAAACACCTTAATATACTAATTTGGCAGGTCGAAACTCTTGGACAAGTTTTTCTATACAAAAATAAATACATTTATATATAAAAAAAAAAAAAAATAATAATTAACAACAAAAATAAAAATATATATAAATTCGAAAACACTAGCAGATGTTCGCTTTACTCACAATCTAAAGTTTTTATGAATAACCTATACAAAATTAATAGTATTATTATTAATGGTTATTTTATTATTATTAATTTCTTTTTTTATGGTAACTTGAAATGTATGATACATTTTGATGCATATTGTTTAATAATTATTATTGGTGCATATTTTGACAATTTTTTTTTCGCACGTTTGCATAAAATTCACCACTTTTTTTAATGCAATATCATTTCTGGCTCTATAAAGTATTTACATTGCTGGGAAGTATTTTATTGTCTTTGTTGCAAAACACACGACAACACTAATTTAAACGATTTTATTGATATATTGAAAAAAAAAAAAAAAAGAATACAATATTGCTTTATTCTCATAATAATATAATAATATTGGTGGGTAATATTACGAAAGCAATTATATTGCCACCGAGAGACTTTTGACACGGAGTACGGAGTTCGTCGGAAAATATATATATATAAAAGACAAATCTCCACTGAACGCATCATTAACGACATTGTTATTCGTTTAGGCATTCAAATAACGAATCTGAATACACGTAAATTGCACTGAAAAAAAAAAAAAACGTGAAAGTATTTTGTGATACGTGAATTTTCGTGAACGTAGTTTGCAGCCGTCGGAAAAAATCACTTTTCCGAATTTCGCGATTACAATTTCATCTCCTGGCGACGGACGTCGAGCAAGAAGACCAAAAAAACACTAGCAAAGACCGTATTCGATTCGTTCCGAAATTTCGTTAATTCCAAAAAATCCGTTCGTCTCGATCATATTGAGTGTAAAACAATCGATTATCGTTGATCGCGTTTTTTGCAAAGGTGTCTTTTGGATTCGTTACTAAAACTTCAGGGTGATGTCAGAGCCCGTGTTCGCTTTCTGCAAGACGTCATAGTCCAAAATCGATTCCTTTTTTTTTTAAGATTTCCCACTCCATTGGACGACAATCGCGTATTTACGTTGCGAGATCACGTACGCGTTTTTATAGAGGTAATCTTCAGTTCGGCTCCGATACTGAGTGATGGACGGAATAACAGCCCGGGCGGCTCGCTGTTGAAGTGGCTTCGGTTACAATAATATTGCTGATATTTACACGATTTATTTTTTTTCAAATCTGAACGAGGCGAAAAATGCTACGGAACGATGTGTTTTCGTGTAGTCACTACAATTTTTGGTCCTTAGTGATCCGAATTAATTTTTTTTTCGGACCCACAACGAAGGATCGGAATTTTCTTTACTTGTTGTACCTGCAGTATTATGGATGCGATTTCAAAAATTATTTTTGCGCTTTTCCCAATGACGTAAAAGTCTACCAAGTCTATACCGAGACAGCATTGAGTAAAATTGTAAAAACAGTATATCCGGTTTTTTTTTTAACCAATTTTAGTTGTTTAGTCGTAATTCCTAAAGCAATAGTGCTTAAAACTAAAATTACACTAAATATCAAAAATTTATTCCTTTAAGAACGATTTATTTGGCACTGATTTTAGTGTTATTATTTCAAAATTAAAAATCGTTCAAGACTTGTATATTTCATTAATAATTTTTTTACTTTAAAATTATAGTAAATTATTACTATAAAACAAAAATATCAAAGCAATTTATGTGTGGTGGCAAAGTCTATAATTACCTCTAAACGTCATTATTTTATCGATCAGTTCGAGGATGACGTCAACATAAGTACTTACAAGAAACATCACCGATTAATGCAAATATTTATCACCAAGCCTGTTTGTTTCCACTGTATCAGTTTATTTCAGCATTTAATTCGGTTTATTAATCATTTGAACGCATTCAGTTTCTTCGTACTTTGTTTTAATCCCCCTACAGAAGAGTTTGTCTGGATAATGTACTTTTGATGTTTTGTAAAGCCTTCGTAAGGGTATCTCAGACACAAATAAAACCATGCATAATTTATAAATTACTTATATTTACATTCGTAAGCAGAAAAGTGTATCGACGAAACGTAGTTTATCATCGTCCTGCAATAGGCTTATATAGCTTTGGCTTCCATTAAAGCAGATCGTACTCCCATTATTGTATTGATGTAATTCTAAAAGAGATGGACGCGAGACGTATGAACTAGAATTCGATTTTATGTATTTTGTTATTTATTTTTAATACATTATTTTCCTCGTTGCCTTTGGTTCGTTAAGAGTTTCGAAATATTTGTCGAACGAATTCTCAGTCTGATCGGATCGATATTTAATTTGTATAAAGTTTTCGTTTATTATGCTCGTCATTAACGTAAGATATTTTGAAAATATTTTTAGACATTATCTCTCGATGTGTTTATTTCTACTGTAGTTATTTTTTTTAGTGAGTTTTTTCAAGCTACTCTCAAGTCAAATCAAATCTTACAAAACGCATTAAGTTAATTTCCGTGAAATAATAATCCACATCAATGAAAAACGAATACATTTGAAATAGCTTCGAAATTTTATAATTTTCTCGGCATGTGCATTGTACTTAAAAAATAATATATTAATTATTTATTGGAAATTCCGCTGAGTTTGATAAACCTGTTTGTCGATTAAACAGAACCATTTCACGCAGACGACAGGTTAATTCAGTAAAAGCAATTAATGCCCGTAATATGCTAATAGGATCTCTACGAGTTCATTAAATATCATTTGTATTGATGTAACGTCGTCGGGAACAGTCAGTGGCACTTGGTAGTTTGTGATCACACATTGTATTAGAAAAAAAATGGTTATTATGACTGGTATTATTAATTTGTTTTTAATCGATTCTAAGAAATAGAAAAAATATAAAAAAAAACCAACGTTAAAATTGCATTTGAGCCCTTGCAAAGCAATTTATTCTAAAAACAGTTAGTCGAGAGAACAAGCGTTTCAAATATTCATCATTTGAAGTTAAAATCGCGATAGTCCAACTCATTAGTCGTAAAATAATCATGGGTTCATTTGTTTGTCTGTATTCGTTCTGCAGATTGTTTTGCCGTAGCGAACACAAACTTAAATAAAGTGTAATATTATGAATTCTTGAGATTTCAATTGAATATTTATATTTGCTCTTTAGAAACTTTGTAATCTCTATAATACCCGAACAAATTAATTAGTAATTTACATTTTTTCTCTTAATGTTATTTTTGCTAAAAGTCGAAAAGAAAGTGAATTAATAAAATAAACTTTATTCACGGGAAATTTATGGAATTCGCGGTAATGGGCGTGTTCCTTAATATTAACAGGCACGGGAAACTAATTGGGAACGTGAGGGATCGTCTTGCAGACGAATCACGACAAATAAATAGATAAAATAAGTCAACTCAAAAAGTAAAGCAACATAACAAGGAGTGTAATTAATTGAGTTACGTGCAATTATTGACATTGCCATAATTAACTAGGTAGTCGAGTTAAAAAAGTTTGAAAAAAGTTACACTTTTCAACTAAAGCCGAACGGGAATCGCTAGATTTTTCAACGCGTTGTTTTTGAGTTTTATATTCGTAAAAAATGTAAACATCATAAGTGGCTGTGTTCGAGAAATACTGTAAGTACCGACATATTGATTTTTGAGTTTTTCACAATGATCAGTAACAGTGGCCGATACAGGTGAGTGTGTGTGTGTGTGTGTGTATGTGTGATATTATTCACACGTATATAACATAATGTGTTCGAAAAAATTACTATAATTATAATTTAAAACGTGCTTTTAAAAACCCGTGAGATGCTGTTGATTGTAGAATTTAATAAAAATATTTTTTGGGGGGAAGCCAAAATCTTCCCATCCCCTTTCTTGTGAAAAATTCTAGATTCATCAATGTACAATATGGCTGAAATGAGAAATCGTTCACTTATATTCTGTGCACACGAATCGAGTAAACCGAAATAAACGTGATTACCGAATACGATAACGATTCACCAGACACGTAACGATATTAACAATAATTGTAGAAATCGTTGTAATAACAAAATCTGGGACGCGATCAGAACTCACACGTTGGCGACTTTTAACGAGACCGACACGTCATCGTGTTCGGTAATGATGATAATAATAATAATAATAACAATATCTCGTGTGAAAAACGTCCGCAGATCGGATGGCGGGAATAATGAACGATCGAAAAACGCTGTGGTACACGGCCTGTGACAAAAGTGCCCATCTGTGCATGTCGAACAAACATTAAACATATTATTATTATTGTTATTATATTCAACGGAGTAGTCCTAGTCGAACAAAGGTATAACGAAAATAACCAACAGTTGCAAATAATTCTGTGTTTATAGATTTTGAGATATTAATTAATATTGGGACGTTTTGAGAATCAAAACCGTTGTTGGTGCACGAGCAGGCGAATGTAGCCATTTAATACTTAATTGAAATTTGATCTAAAACTATTATTTTATAACAATATTTATCCCTTATACTTGATCTTTTGATTTTTGATAATTACTTTTTTTTCTATATGTTTAAATTGCTTAACAGGACACTCTATTTCCCGGAGCTTTTATGTCTTGTATTAATCCATGTTCCTCGATATTTTCACACCTCAGTTTTCTTATTTTACCATAATATTATCTTCTCACATAACCACGTATGCCCTTAATTCCACACTAAGTATAATCTATCCACCGAATGCAATAAAATAATTTCTTTCGAATTTTTCAAACCAGATAATCTAAGCTTATTTTCAATATTTAAAATTAACTATTATTTTTCTGATGTAATTTTATTATACTTTTATACTTACTTATACTTTTTTCTATTTTAAGTTTAAATGTACATATATTTAGTATTTTGGTTCAAAGCGTTAACTACGGATTAATTTTTGTATTTATTTCGTAGAAATTTCTTAGTTAATTTCGTCTGTTCGTGCAAAAGTATAACCAATAATGGCCGATTAAAGTGGAAACGTAGGTACAAGACGCGAAAATTGCATTTTTTTTTTTTTTTTTTTGTGTGTGTGTGTTTTCTAAACACGGCGTTAAACGTTCTTATACATGAAATGCGCTTACGATCGAAAAGTAATTTCAAGTGAAACACGCTTAACGTAGTTAATAATAATAATATTAAACGATTTTTTTTTTTTTTCTTATTATTATCTATACGACTTCACTCCGCTCGACGAGTAATAACACGTTATAGGTACCAACACAATTATTATTGTGGGTACCTAAACAAATTAGCATCGTCGTCGTCCGCGTGTACGGCTTCGCGGAACAATTCAAAGGGTTTTCAATTAAAAACAATTACGTTAAACATGGTTCGACTATATAGTGTACTAAATACAATTTAATATGAAATACGGGTTTCAGCCGATCGTCGTATTTAACAACACGGTAATAATAACAATACTAAGCGCACGCGCACACCGTCAAAAACATAACTTATATTTCAATGTAATAATAATAATAATTATCGTTGTTATAATAATATGTGTGTGGCGGTGTGGCGTTATTTTTCTGGTTCCGAAACAAATCAATATATATATATATATATATAACATATTATTATTATTGCCGAGGGTGAAAATGAATAAATTGTCACTGATATTATTTATCGCTCTCCCGAGATATTGCACGCGGCACAAAAGGACTTAAAACATAAACATACGCGCATATATACAAATATTATACTTAGACTCGTGTCGTATATAATTCATACATAATATTGTGTGTGTGCACGTGTGTGCACGCGCATATATATATATATATATATAAATATATATCTGTACAACATTACACAACGCTTATACATATGTATATACGGATAAAAATGAATAAAAAAAAAAAAAAACGAAATAGAGATTTTATATTCGAAATCCGAATACGTTGTTAAAGCGTTTCGGTACAAAACAATGCGCACGTAAAACCGATTTTATCCAAAACTCGTTTTTCTGTATATTACGAGTTACGCGTATAATAATAATAATGAGTATGTTGCACGCAATGTGACGGCATTTAATTACGATCTTGAATTTTTGGTTTCCGCGATCTATGTAAATTAATCAAAATAATACGTGTACGTGGACCGAAACGATATTTTAACGCCCACCCTGCGCCATGGTGTTGAGGAGATTTATAATTTTGATTCTAAAAAGTCAATTAACTTCAATTATTGTATAAGTACTTATTGCACATTAGTGTATACAGACTGATCTTATAAGCACTTTTTTCTCATTTTAAACCCTTTGCAGCTTATAATATTATATTATTATAGTAAATTATTTATTATTATTGCATTTTCCATCTTTTTCTCGTACAATAAAAAAATTCAGATTGTAAATAAATATTATTTTTTTAACATAAAAAAAAAGTAAATGCACAACATTTACAAAAATGAAATTTCATTGGTATTTTCAATTGTTGTCATTTAAAAAAATTAAAAAAAAACAACATATAAATTGTATAAAATTAAAAAATTTTACACTGCATGCTTAACATTTCACTTTATATCTATATTATAATTTTTATGATTCGAAATATAATCGAAAAAATAAAAACATTTCTTTGCAATTTATGTACAAAGTTTCATAAACCATTTAACACTGTTTCGAAGTAAGTGTAATAAAATAGTCTAAAATATATTCTGATATTCAAAAAATAGATTACTGTAAGAGTTACTGCGTAAGTGACTTTTTTTTACCTACTGTAAATCTCAAATAGGTAATAATGATTTTAAATTTATCCTTGAAAATAACTTACTAAATTGTATTCTATTAAAATGATTCATATGTTATTTGCAATGACGTAAAGTCGTGTTATAATAAACACTCTCTGCTGAAATATCGACTCCCAAAAATGTTTAAACAAATAGATCACGTCTATAGTCAGAGGACGAATGACGTCATAGAACGATATGATTATATACTTACAGCGAGTCGGTATCAGAGTTTTACAATCATTACGATCACATCCGTCTTTTAGGTCAATCATCTCTACCTCCTACCACGAGACATAAACATAAAATATCACCACTTACACGGTCCCAACTAAACACTAACTAACACTACACACAACCCCCCCCCACTCCACTCCACTAATAGGCGAAAGCCGAATGTAGTTCAAGGTATTTTCCAGCGCAACAAAGCAAAGCAAAGCAAAAGTTTTGGACAATATCACGTCAGTCAGATTTCGAACAACGTATTTTTATTAATATTTCCCATTTTTGGTAAGTAAGCGTTTTTTATTTTGTTGAATTAATAATATAATTAACGATTATCATAATTACTGTTATACCATTGGTATATTTGCTATGTATGCTATGTATTTACTATTTAATGAAAAAGAAAACTGCTGCTTTCAAAAATTGCCTCGAGTTGCGTGTGTGTGTGTGGTGTTTTCATGCGTCGTTCGCGAGAAAGGGTAATCGGGATGTGGCTGAATAAATATTGACAACGACCGCGTCTATGCTAAAACACTCGCATTAGGTAATCCGATTCTGGAGGTCAAAATATTATTATTAATAGCGTTTTGTTTGCCGTTCGCATTTTGCATATACGCTCGATGGCCGCGACCCAGGCGAATCGCAGTTTGAAATTAAATTTTTCACCGAAATCATTATTTGCGTGCGCGTGCGCGCACGTACACACATACATTAGGATTGCTTCGTGTTGGGGAGGGGTTGTTTTTAAGCCAAAACAAAAACAAAAAAGGGTCAATTAGTGTTTGAGCGTATATAAAATCGTATAAAGTTTTAGACGCGTATGGCTTCTGATGATGAACTACTTATGATATCAATCGTTGGTTTTTCTTTTCACCGTACATAAATTTAATTTTAAATTGGGGAGGGGGGATGGATCGCATCGGATGGCCATTGAACACAAACTCACGTAGGTACACGTAATTACAATAATTGAATAAAATACGAGACTCTCATATTCTGGTTTTCTTGGCAACGTTTTCTTTGATAAGTCACAGAGTTAATTTACAACAACGTGCGACGTAAAGTTTTTGAAACACAAATTGACTCTTTGTTGATTTGTTGACTCTGAACATCACGTCGAAATATTAAAGAGTAGTTTTGTGGTAATCAGAGAACACTTTCCCGCTTTTCTAAAAAACAAGACGTATGTATTTGTGAACTGACTAAAAACCAAAAAATGAAGACTGACTTGACGGTTTATATTATTTTTGAAAAGCACTTTTTCAAAAAACTAACTATATATATATATATATATATTTTTTTTTTCGAAAAGTCTCGTTCCTTCAAACGCACATCGGTTAACCTAACAAACACACCCTTTCTGCCGTCTTCCCGGGGGTAAATGCGGTCATCGCGGCGACGCCACTGCCCACGTGACTATACGGCGCCGATCCGTATTACAATATTCAGACGTAATTTAAACGACACGGCGTGTATTTAGTTCGCTACGGCGACTTCGGCACAAATACTTCGGGACACGCCGCGTCGTCGTCGTCGTCGTCGTCGACGGTGATACAATTACGAAATTCCGTAATTTATTTATAAAAACCCCACGTCAATTATGACTGTCACTAAAGTGCGCGCGGGCCGAAGCTTGTAGAGAGTATAAAAACAAACACATAAACGCCGTATAATCCGGTCGAGAAATAAAAAAAAAAAAAATGTTTGGAAAAAAATACGGGATTTGGGAGCGCTAAAAACACCTTAATTGTAAAAATAAAAAATAAATGAATCGGACGTGATTTTGATTACGGGCCGATACTCCTGCAGATGCACGGGAAAAAAAATATATATTTAAAATGACAGTGATTGATTGGGCGCAGAGACGTGCGCCAAAGATAATAAGATTAATACATTAAACTCGCTAAAGATTTATGTGGGCGAAATATGTTGCCTTGTTTTTTTTTTTTTTTTATAATAATAATAATTGTCGATAAGAATACGAAAATAAATATTTTAGTTATATTATTCATTCCTAATCACATCACGCTTTTTTTTTTTTTTTTTTTTTGTATAAAACGCATTGAATAGAGATTAGTAATTTAATGACATTCGAGTTTAACTAAATTAATATGTGTACATATTAGACTGAACATAAAAGCAATTATATATTTGAATGGATAGAAATATGCAATGCATAAGATTTTGATTTATACTATTTTCTAATTAAATATTAAACAAAAATACAACAAAGGATAACTGAATGGCGTTATTTATAAACAGAATAAAATATATTTATTTGATTTGAATTTAAAAATGATAGGACTATAGAAGTTTTTGTTGTTTTACTTAATTATGTACCTAATTATTGAAAATACTAATTTATAATATCAAAAGTGTAATATCCGTTTTAATATCGAATTATATGTCAATTAAATGTGTGTAAAATATGTCTACCATGAGATTTTAAGTTTTTCTCTATTTTACTACATACGATTTTACCAAAGTCACAGTGTACAGACACAAATTATTATATTTTATTAACGAAATATTATATATATTATCTCAAAAATCGTATTCAACACAGTTTCCATATTATTTTGAAACAGCACAATGTAATAAATTATTATAAAATGCAGTGTTCAACTTAAATTTAATCGCTTTTACTCCGGTATTGTTTACACACTCGAAACGCGTATTTACACACGGCCGTATCGTTATCATAAGGTTCGGCCGCTGTTGTAGTAAAGTGAAAGTAGTTAAATAAATAAAACGCGTAGATAGTAATTCATTTAATCAATTTTTTTTTTTTGTTGTTGTTGCTTTTTTCCATTTTTTTTTTTTTTTTTACCGGCGCACGAAAACATTATTTTGGTTTCGCGTGACTCGTCTACTCAATCTCTGTACGCCGAGTAAACAATAAATTACACTACGGCCGTTATCACTTAACGTGCGAAAACTACATTAACCTCTAATCTAATACATCGAGAGGGATATTGATTGTAGTAACCAGTGAGAATATGTTTTCGCGCAACGGTACTATAAATAATTCGATTTCAATCCTAAACCGCAGTGTTAATCGACATCGCGGTCAGTACATTTTGATTTCGGCTGTTAACACGACTACTACTGTTCTGGATTGAATTAAGCGCAGTACATTATTGGCCGCCGTACGTTTCGATCAAATCCCTTTCGGTCGCGTCCGATTCTTACGATACAAAAAAATAGTATGCTTTAAGTGGGACACGGACTACGTCAATAGAACAATAACAAAAAAAACGGAAGTACGTAAAAGTTCTAATAAAAAAACAGCGAGTGGCGATATGAGTGAAATCAAAAAGAGCAGAAAACATTTTGAAACGAACAATAATTATTAAATTGAAATTTCAATTTATCGTGTTTTGGGGTTATAAAACAAATCTTAGTAATTCGATTTTATCTCTGTACGCCAAACTTATATAAAAGTGCTATAGATAATATTCTTCTTTTTTCTATATATACATACATGGCAAAATTTAGCTTATTACAATATAATTTCAACAAAGGAAAAATTGCAACTAAAGGGAATTTTATGCCGATAAGAAAAAAAAAGACTCGGGGATGTGTAATTCTGGTGGGGTGTTGAAAAAATGTGCAAAGGAAGTTTAATTTAGAAAAATTAATCAATCATTAAACATCAATACAATTGATCGTAATCAATGTTCTTGATGGCGAGAAAAATTATCAAAACCATAAATTTTGTGCAGTTGAGGTTCGAGAAAACCAGTGCAGCCAGAACTAGAAAACCATAGAGTCTCAGTTTCCATAGCGATAACTATATTATGGTATATAAATGATATTGCTGATAAAAATGGTCGCTATGTTGGTACACCTTTTCAATGACATTACATTACTGACCCCTGGACCTATGAAATTACAACGGTCGCTGGAGACAAAAATACACTGGACGGGTTTTAACTATTGTAGCTTAGGGGTGAATATTGTATCATGTATGGGGCTATCTCGCGGATTCGTTTGAAACGTAATAACAATAATAACAATTGTTATTATTATTTTCCTGCCCCAAAAGGCGTCTTCTCGTTTTAAACGCTTGACGCGAGATATTGTGACGAGTGACGTTAATTAAGCACAACACAACAACCATCAAGTCCGGTGCTCAAATATGAAGTCATTGTGTATACGTTTGGTTCGCGTTTATTAAAAAACGAAAACTAAATGCTACAACACCAAGGATTCGCAGACGCGAGCCGTCGGGAGTTTAATCACCATTTCGTTTTTGACCCGTCCTCTTTTAAGCACTCCTGTAAAATATCGAATTAAAAAAAAATAAAAAATAAATACCGAAATGTCGTTTCTATGGCAATGATCCCCCGATCGTCATAATCCCTCCGACATTTAACACAGAATTACATAATCTACTGCGGTCTACCGGAATTATTTTGTTTTAATAACGACCCTGCGTCTCTCACCCCTTTAGTGTTCGCAATTCGTAGGAAATGTGTTGTTGTTATTATTATTATTATTATTATTCTGCGAGCATAAAACTCGTAAATATTAATGATGTATTCGCGTGTTATCTCGTTGTTATTTTAACATATTATAACGAGATAACATTTTTTGTTTTATTGCAGATTAGCACAACGTATTTTTTATGTACATCTAAATAAATTCGTATTTTTGTGTCCAAAGTTTGTTACGGATAGTAATAATATTGATGTCACAATAACAAGTTTTCGGAAATTCGATGTTGACGTCTATGAATTATCGCAGTGGACAAATTTATCAATTATTTCGAGTTTTCACTGAAATAGTATACTTTGACATTGGACATGATCCAATTTCCAATTTGTTTCCACAATGGTAGTTAATTCGATTTTTTTTTTTTTTAATTCGAGTACATGGTCATTAGTTAATTCATATGTTTTAAAACATATGCATTTGTTTCGAAGCTTTAAACTATCAAAATATCAAAATAGTTTTATTTGTAACGCTTTTATTTAATCATGAAATAACATCAGGGCTGGAAATTAGTTTTTGTGAAACGAGTTAAAATTTATATTTTTAAAAATATGTTGATATAGCGATATGTATTGATATATAATCCAAAACAATGCATTTCTAGTAACCGTTTTAAAAACTGACATAAAAAACGATTTACGGTTAGTACCTACATATTTGGGAAAACATTATTTTTACAAAAACTCACAGTCATTTCTCCATACGTTATGAATGATACATACAACATGTTAAGGTTTAACGTCTAACCATATTTCCTATAGTCAAAGAATAACCTAAAAGATAACACGATATTCGCAAATGATTATTTAATTCAATAACCGAGGACCGCATTTTCAATGATTATCAGTGTAGTATCCGAAATCGAGAACCGTCGAAAATTGGATGGGTTCTAAGTTAGGTTGAAATAAACGACCGATCATTTTAAATTCTGAACGGAGCAAAGAAACTAGTGAATTTAAAATAATGTCTTTTCTTTATCCTTTTGTGAATACTTTTTCGTATAGAAATATTTTTCTAAAAGTTTCATACAGGAAAATTCTAGATATGAAATAACACCCGAATGGTACTATAAATAGGTTATTTTTCATAATTCTCAATACTTACTATAAGTGCGAGGAAAAACTGCCAAAAAATTAAACAGAAAACTGTAAAATATGCTATTACCAATAATTTTTATAAAATTGAACATTATAACATAGCTTACGCAACATCAAATATAATGAAGCCAGAAACTGGAAATTTTTACCCGCTTCTAATTTATAGTCACTCAACACGTCCACCAAGAGTATACCTACCGTCCGAGGAGCAATAAGAAGGAATTCCGATGATGCGAAGTACAAGGACATTTTAAAAACCGATTCCTGAACCAACGCGTTTCACTGACGCTTCACGAAAGAGAGATTTCGAATGAGCGCAGAAAGTCTCAAGACAAAATAATATCTGTGTCGACATAACGCTTCGCATAATTTCCCATCGAGTTGAGTGCCTTGTCGGTTCGTGTACGAATACTCGGGCCTGGTCGGGTTATGATGACATGACCGCAAGTCGCAAAACCGTATCTCGAAACAGAGAGAGAACTCTCTCGGTTTATGATGATTTCCCCTGAGCTGCGGCTGTACGCGCATACAAGTAGAACGGATCGTAAAGTGCATAAGGTCGGAGGCTCGGTCGAAGTGTTATTGACTCGCATACGCCGCCGCGAGTTCAAGGGTTTGCGTTATTTGAACGTCGTCAGACTAATTTAGAAATTATGAACACCAATAGCAAGGCGAAAATGTGTTCCCTCCGCCAGACGACATCAGCTAAATGTGTGTGTAAAAAGCATCAAATTTTCAAAAAGTAAAACAAATCCCGAACATTTTTGGCGAATAATTTGGTCAGTTTCCAGATTCGAAAAAGGTGGATAAATATTTTTATCTTTTTTTACAATTATTTGTTATATGTATATTCATTATTTTTGTTCATAAATCCATAATTAATACGATGATAAATGAACGTAATTGGCCACTATATTAGATGCTCGTTAATCTACTGAGTAGAGTTGGAAAAATCTCGAATTTTTCAAAATCTAGTTGTAGCATCGAAGTGCAGGAAACTCAGTATATGATTTAAATAAATGTGTACTCCGTAAATTTTAGACTGATAAATAACATATATTATTATAGATCATGATATTTCTCTCGATTTTAAATTAAAACGACATTAAGATTATTTTAATTTTAATATTTTTTTTAAAATAAATAAATAAATTTATCATAAAATCGAGAATAATCATCTCGAGTCGGTAAAACCACAGTAATTCACATCGTTTAATTTTTATTTCGATACAAGTATGTTTTTCGAGTCGAGCCGGGGTAGTTTATCCATGTATAAACTGTAAGTTTTCCTTGAGGAATTTATTTTTATATGAGAGAGTACTTTATTTCTTTCGATAAACTGTAGGTCGATTTTCGATTCATATTTTACTCGATGGAAAATGAAAAAAACGTCTCGGTGAACATTGGTGTGCCTCAGTGGAATAATTATTTAGATGTAGCAACATTTTTTTTGTCTGTGATATTTTATAAAAGATAAATTCACAAACATATTTTCGGCTGCATAGCCCCTAAAATACAATTATTTTGTAGCATCGCTGAATCTGAAATTGGTTGGGTTCAATACCCAACTGTTGTATTATTAAGAATATGTAAATATGTCATAGTATTTGTGTATATATAAGCTGTAGTGTAAGTTTTAGCCAAGTAAGTAGTTTTAAGCTGTGGGAATTAGCCAGTAAAAAAATTCGTCAATG
>JAIPRM010003178.1:0-26931 GCA_025469315.1 Stegophylla sp. TES_Ste_2020 | reverse complement strand
TTTTACTGAAGAAATGATTTATCGTTTCTTTAAAATATAATACGCCCGTCAAGAGAATACCACCTGTCGTGCGAAGTACACCCATCGTGCGAAGTACACCCATCGTGCGAAGTATGTCCGCTTTTTATAATTATTGATTAATTAAAATATAATGTACTGCATATATAACCATTTTACACTCACATTGTATGTATTTTTTATGTTTTAAAAAACATTGATGAATTTTTTTTTAATTCTTCCTGACAGTACCATCTAAAAGAAAATTTTTTATTTAAAAAGAAAGCCGAACATACATAGCACAATGAATATTCTTTGCTCCTTGGATCAGATACTCTTTGTAGGTGTGTATATTTTTGAAGAAATGATAAATCATTTCTTCGATGAGACGATTTTGAAGGAAGGAAGTTAATAATATTAAGAAGACGCTACACGTCATGTATGTTTTGTATTCGTATTAACAACATACAACATAGCAAATTCGCGTTCAGCAGAATCACTTTAATATTACCAGCTTTAATTTTAGAGTAAATTGACCCATCAACAAAATGAAAAATAAGATCATTATCTGTGTTCTAATGTTAGTTTTTCCAATATTTAAATTTACAAGCAAATTATAAGCATTTTAAAATTGTGATATTTTGGGTATTTATAACATAAACTCGCTTGAAAATTGAAATATCCTAAAAAACAACATGGAAACACAGATAATAATTTTATCTTTAATTTTGATAATGGGTCAATTCACTCTTATATTAAATCTGGTGATGTTAAACTGATTCCGATGAACGCGAATTTGGTATGTTGTACGTTGGTAAGAAGACAACTTAGATAACGCACACAGGGTGTAGCGACCTCTTAAGAACAATAATAATAGTAATTTTCAACATACCCACCAAAGAGTGAAGAATATCGGTATCGCAAATTATGTCCAGCTTTTTTGCCTATACTTTACTTTACACTACTTAACTTTATTTTACTTTACTTTACTTCACTTTACTTTATTTTTTTTTATCTAATAAATAAAGAATAGGAAAAAAAAATTTAATGAGAAAAAAAGTGTTAGAAAAATGTTAAATTTTTTTTTTCATATTTTCAAAGCTTTCTAGAACCAAAATATTTCTCGTATTATTGTCTATCTATGGTATAACTTATATAAGATTTGGATCAAAAAATGATGGTTTCCGAGACTTTTTTATCAAATTAAAAAATAAAAAATTGAAGAATTCAAAAATTCAAAAAATAACCTCTCTAAAAAACCAACTAGAAACAAATCCCGTTTCAAAAATTAGCTAGATGAGACTTTTGGACAAGTCAATCTAAATGAAAAAGTGTTCACAGAAAAAAAATAAATGAAAATAAAATAAAATTGGACATACTTCGGGTCATGGGTATTCTTCGCAACTTGAGTAGGATACTGTTGGCTGCTATACTGAATTTTAAAGAAACAATAATACAATTCTTCAGTAAAACGATTTTGAGCGAAGCTTCAAATACTATGTAATAATAATAATAATTGGCAATAAGGTTATATTTAACAAAATGTTATTTAATAATGTTACCTACTCCATAATTATGCGTGCGCGCGCGTGTGTGTGTGTGTATGTGTGTGTGTGTGTGTGTAAGGTAATAAATGTCTTAATAAAAATAGAAAATGCAATAAAATTCTATTTTATAAATTAACTATTCATCAACCTCTCAATAATTAGTGCAATTGGCATTTTAGTCTTTTAATGGGAATTCTTGGGTATTGAGCTGTTTGTAGAATTATCTTTTTTTTTTTTCAATAATAGGTACATCGAATAAAATTCGCTAAATTTTTTAAATTTGTCCAATACTATTAATTAATAACAAAGAAATCCATGTCTACTTTTAGTAGTTAGTAAATTACTTATAGTATTTAATATATGTAGTATTTTTTCCGTACTTTTTCAGATTTTTTCAATCAAAAAATTGTAAAATTTTTAATTATTTGTCCGTGAAAAATTTTCTTAAACCAAAATATTCGCAATATAATTTTCTATCTATGTGCCAAGTTTCATAAAGAGCAGTTAAATCAATTATTTTTTATGTATTTAAGAGTGAAATTTTATGTATTGAATTCTGTCAAAATGCTAACTTTCAAAGGTTATAAAAAAAAAGTTGAATAACAATTTTCGAGATTTTTTTAGTACCGTTTGTTATAAATGTATGTATGTTTGTATTAAATTTTCAAATTGTAATATCCATAAAATTAAATTTTATGAAATAAAAACTTACAAAAAATGAGAAAATTCCAATTTTTTCAAATTTCTACAATTACCTCAAAATTGGTCAAATGTTTTTGAAATTTTTATAAGGTATACGCGTGACTATTTGTAGTAGTTAGTAAAACTCTTAAGTCTCTATCTCTAATTTTTTGGAAGTTATTACTAAATAACTAAAATTGATTTCTAGATTATAATTATTTTGGTACTTCCAGAATATTTGTCAGTAATTTTTCTGATTTTTCTTCAACCAAAACCTCAAACAACTTTCAATTATTCGTCCGTAAAAAATATTATTACACCAAAATATTCACCTTTTAACTCTCTATCTATGTACCAAGTATCGTAAAGATCGGTCCAAATTACTTTTTATATGCGTTGAAGTGTGTATTTTTAAGTAAAATTAATGAATTCTATTAAAATACTAACTTTTATATCAACAGTTATAAAAAAAAAAACTTAACTAACGTTTTTCGAGATTTTTTGAATACTGTTAGAAATACATATGAATATATTTGTACTAAATGTTCAGCTCTTAATATCCATACATTAAAATTTTATGAATTAAAAACTAACAAAAAACGAGTAATTTCCGAAATTTTCAAAATGCCGTACTTATACCCCAAAATAGATCAAATGTTTTTGAAAATTTTATGAGGGGTGAGCATAACTATTTTTAGTAGTTGGTAAAAGTTTCAACTTTCTAGCTCCATTATTTTGGATGTTATGTCATAAAAACAAACTCGAATTTACTGAAAATTCGCATTATGCCGTTTTTTACCGTTTTTTTGTCAATTTTTGGACTCAAAATCGCAATTCCATACATACAAAAAAAAAACACACAGATTTATTAAACCAATACATTCTTCGCTCCACTCAGAATCTAAAATAAAAAAGTAAAAAAACACACAGAGTTTTATAAAACCAATACATTATTGCACCACTCAGAATCTAAATATAATTAATAAAAAAAAGCAGGACATACTTCGCACGATAGGTGTACTTCGCTCGACGGGTGGGATTCTTGACGGGTGTATTGATTTTTAAAGAAACGATAAATCATTTCTTCAATAAAACGATTCTGAACGAGGGAAGTTAATAATATAAAAAATAAATAAGAAAAAAAAATGTTAAAAAAACTTCCAAAAATTTTTTTTTCCATTTTCAAAATTTTCTTGCGCCAAAATCTTTCTTATATGATTTTCTATCTATATTTAAATTTTCATATAGTTCGGATCAAAAAATGATGGTTTCCGAGTCATTTTTGTCAAATTTTGTGTATTTTTTTCCAAAAAAAAAAAAAATGAAGAATTGAGAACTTCAAAAAATGACGTCTTAAAGTACCAACTAAAGCGGGGGTCGGCAATAGGCAGCCCCAACTTTTGGACAAGTATTTTTATACAAAAAGTTGTACACAGAAAAAAAAATAATAAAAAAAATAAATAAACATCATTGTAAAAACACTATATTCTTCACTTCGTTCAAAATCTAAAAAAAAAGGATGTACTTCGCATCTTGGGGTGTTCATTGCGCCTCGGATGAGATACTGTTGGTGAGTGTACTGAGTTTAAAAGAAACGATAAATCATTTCTCCAATAAAACGTTTCTGAACGGAGCTTCATTTAATATACAATAATAGCAATTTTCAATATCTTTAGCAATTGTTATTCAATAACAAAATAAGTCATGTGCAATTTGTTAATCATGTAAATGATCAAATTTTTGTAATAAATTACTTATAAAAAGTACTAGTATCACCAGCTGTTTGAAATTCAACAAGAATAACAAAAATTAATTCAATTTTGTGTGATTGTACACTGATCTTGCTTAATATACTGATATACATGCATTGCACTATAAAGTATTAAAGTATAAATGAACTATAAACTTAAATCATTAACAAAAAACGATAATTGATTTTTCATATGTTCCTCTATACCTAATGAATATTCTATAAAAAAATGTCAAATTACAATTAAATTTTAAACGTCATAATAAAATTAACTAAAATGGCTCTAATTATCGTAAATCAACATTAATTCGCAATAATAATAATAATTATATTATATATATATATACCTATATATACTATAGGTAATTTGTATTGATATTTACCGTGTCGTCTCTGGTCAGTCACGGTTGAAAAAAGCAAAAAAAAATAATTTTTATCGGATAAAGTTTGAACCCGGTACTGTCGTATCCATTAAATAAAGCTTAGCCACTAGACTACAAATACAACGATGAAAACCGTTGAAGTAGTAGGTATTTCGTAAATAATAACCGAAAATATTGAATTTCAAAATGGAATAGTTAGAAAACTATTACCTAATCACGCGGCTTTTAGTTCGCATCATCGAACTTGATCTACACATTGGAAATTACATAAAATGGTTATTAAAAAATAATCAACCTTCTTGAGTGTTCGTACCTAAACTAGAAATATATTATTATATTTTTCAATACTTTCTCCAACTTTTTTTCAATCAAACACTTGTAAAATATTTAATTATTCATCAGTAAGAAATTTTATTACACCAAAATAATTACAATGAAATTCTCCACCTAGGTACCATGTTTCAAAAAAATTGGTTGATTCAATTTTCTTTTATGTACGTTAAAGTGTGTAATTTTAAGTAAAACTAACAAATTTCATCAAAATTCTAACTTCATATGGTTATAGAGAAAAAAGTAGGCTAACGATTTTCGAGATTTTTTTAATTTCATATATTCAAGACATATATGTGAGATCATATAAAAATTTTAAGTCTAAATATTATGAAATTAAAAATTTTATTACATAAAAGTAACAAGAAACGAGAAATTTCCAATATTTTCGAAATGCTATATTTAACTCAAAATTGATCAAATGTTTTTAAAATTGTTGTGAAGTGTTCTCATGACCTTTTTTAGTATTTAATATAGTATTTAATAAAAGTTTCAAGTTTCTAGCTAAATTATTTTTGAAGTTATGTTTAAAAACAATTTTCAAGTTTATGAAAATTCCGGTAACCATATTTTGCCTAAACACATGCTGTTATTTTATACGTATCACAAAGCACAATCGTAGCTCGATGTTTATTGTAGTTAATTCAATTCATACGATTGTCAGACTGTCACATTTTTTGAACCCTGCAGCATCACTTAAGAAATAATACGTTCCCTATCGTTTGGTAATGAAAAGGTACAACCATTAATTAATGTACCTATCTACCCTTATTTACTTTTAACTGTTCAGTCATTGGAGGATATCCAAGGGGCTTGGGGGTGCTTAGCCCCCTCAATGGCTTGCTAAGCCCACCGAAGAATGTATTGCTTAATTATAAAAATATTGTTTACTATCGAATAATGTAAGACAAGTTTGATTACCCCATATATACATTTATACATAATTAATTATAATTAAATATAAACATAATTAATTGTAATTAAAACACATTTATGTATAGAACTGGTAATATCATTTTTGTTGAATTGTTTCTGACAACAGTTATGTATAGAGACTAGCTGTATTACTAAGGTTTACATACGTCTCGTTTTTCATATCATTGTCCCGTTGTCCCCTCGGGAATCTTCGGGGCACCATCCACCAAGAATATCTGACAGGAAGATCAAAGAATATCCGTAGTGTGAATTATGTCCGGCTTTCTTGTCAATACTTTACTTTACTTTCCTTTTTTTTTTCTAATAAATAAAGAAAAGGAAAAAAAATAATAACAAAAATAGTATTAGAAAAATTTCCAAATTTTTTTTTCACATTTTCAAAATTTTCTTGCACCAACATGTTTTTCATATTATTGTCTATCTATTTTTTAAATTTTCATAAAGTTTGAATCAAAAAATTATGGTTTCTAAGTTTTTTTATTGTTAAATTTTGAGTACTTTTTTCCAAAAAAAAAATTGAAGAATTGAGAAATTCAAAAAATGGCCTTCTTAAAGCACCAGCTGGAGGCTAATCCGGTTTCAAAAAGTTGCTAATCGAAATAAGTAAATCCATACGAAATAGTGTTCACAGAAAAAAATAAATTAACATCATTGCAAAAACACTAGTTTTACTTCGTTCAGAATCTAAAAAAGATTTTAATTGACTATCTAAATATTATTTATTTGTTGATTATGATTTAATTAACTATCAAAATTGTAGTCACTGGACCCCTCTCTTCCCTAAAAAAAAATAGTTAAAAATACTACATTAGTTACACACACAAAAAAAAGTTTACCCCCCTATTAAAACTACCCAATTTACGCCCATGCAAAAGATGATATCATTAAACCATATAATAATCAAATAAACGCAATTTGAGAGGGCATCGATAAGGCAAAATAGTGAATATGTGAATATTCAAGAAGATTTTATTCACAAGTATAAATAAAGCAAATTTTCAAACAGAAGAATAATTGATTTGATTTGAAATTGACGACAAAAAATAACATTATTATTGAGATGAGCTTTTCGTTTTCATAAAAATATTCTGTGATAATGATATGATATTATGATAAGGCAGCCAAAATGCCTTCCGCTTGTGTATCTATTATCCTTAGATCATAATACATATACTATACTACTATAGTATACTATACTATACTATACTATAGTAATAATATCATAGTATTACTCTATGATATTATTTAAGCTATTATCATTTATTTATTCTGTTTCTTGGTGATACATTCAGCACTGGTATCACCTATAACACTGTAAACAAACGGCCTCAATTTCATAATTTTTAATGACCGCTGATAAGACGCTTATGTTCTATCCACGGACTAATACTAAAATGCTATCTTAGTCCGTGGTTCTATCCATATTTTTAATATCTATGATTTACTATAATATCTATGATTTACTATAACTCTATGCTATATATTCATAGATAATATTTTTATTATTTATATCTATATTACTCCATGTTTGTAACCATCGTTATCATTTTCGGGGATTGATGCGTCTCGTTTACAGCCTCTGTGGTGCGTTGTTTGTAATTACGTGTTATCACCACAACAAAGGTATCATTGTATTATTCGTTTGCCTTCATTTGCTGAACGCCTTCACGAGTCCGCACGTCATTCTTGTGTTCCATCATAACTTATAGATACTTTCTGCAACTTCCATGCTAAATTGTTTTTACTCTTTGTTCGTGTGTCTAGTGTAATCTTTATCCCTTCGATCGAATTAGCATCAACAAACGATTTACGTTTTCTTGCTTCGTGCCGCCCGTTTCAATTGAGTTTCCGTTCGGTCACCGACGAGTGCTACGAAATCCATTGACTGCATAATACATCGACAACAACAATTTTGTAGGTATGTCCACTTCTGTAGTCTGACGTCGTGATTTTGTAATATTTTGATATGCAAATGCCAGAGGTTAAACGATAAATTAGTAATAAAAATCCGCATGTATCTTGCAACAACTACCTACATTCTATTTAATAAAAAATACAAATATTTTAAAAAACAATAAATTAATCTTGATGATAACAATTTTGTGACAAAATTTTGATGTTAATTGCTCTGATAAAGATAGGTAGGTATAAAAGTATAATCAAACATCTAAAATCATTATATTACCTATGCTAAATTGACATACTTAACATATTTGTTATTCATAAATTATTTTTTATTTTACTGCCTATTATAAAACGTACCTAATCAATTATTTAAATTCATTATGTAGGTACCTATTATCCTCAATGTAACTATATTTTTTTATTCAATATATTTTGTAATCACTTATTTAAATTTATTGCATACTACCTATGCTAATTTAAATACCTTTGTCTTGCAAAAACTTCTATGGAGAATACCATATTTTAATAGGAAAATGTCTCATCTTTGAGGACAAAATTTCCTATTCAAGAGGGGTGAAGGGAGTCTTATTTTCATTTTAATTAATTTTACTGTAACAAAATAGCGTTTTGAACTGTTAAAACGCCCACTGATACAACGTGGTGGGCGTAGGTAGATTTTGAATATCTGTGTGTGCAAATAACTTAAATTACGAAAAAAAAATGCAGTCATATTGTTTGGGTACTGCAGTCTAAAAAGGTTATAAAAGCCGTATTAGATCAGTGGCATATTTATGGGGGTGGCAACAGAGGCATTTGCCCCCCTCAGGACGCTTGAAAGACGATTACTGAGGTCTACAGATAAATGTTATCTAATAAATTGTAGACGTCTCGTTAAATATTCTACATGTGAATGACCCTTTTCTTCCCTTCATTGATTGAAAAAAATTGAATCACAAAATAGGTGAAGAAAAATTGAATGCAATAACATTGATTAATGTAGATAGAAGTAAATTGTGCTGGAGTTGTAAACATAATTGTTTAAACTCCAGAAAAATAAATAAAACCAAAAAAAAAGTTCTGAGGTTTTTATTTTTATTATGCCTATATTTATATTATTAGAAAAAAGTATTGTGATTAAAGCTAATTTTCATTGGAATATTTCATATTATAGTATTTTTATTAAATTAAAAAGGTTATAATTTTCAAAAACACCCTCCAAAACTTTTTTTGCATACGTCCCTGGTTTGGGGGAAATAGCAAACAACAAACTAGTGCCGTTTATATTCATGGAACGTTTCCAGTCCATCTTATCATAGTATTGACCGAAAGTCGAGTTTATTGACCGCGAAATACACTATTGAAAAGTGTGAGTATAAAAAAAAAAAAAAAAAAAATGACATAATATAATTAGTATGTATACTGATGAAACCTAATGAATAAAAAAATATTGAATATATAGAATAACATTAAAATGTTTGCCATTTTATATTAAGTATTACTATTGCAAACTGCAATTAAACTTTTATGTTTTCAAAGTAAGATACTTTGCATCCCCAAAAATGATTCACAGTTACGCCACTGTGTTAGATTACATGCAATGGATTTTTCCACTCACAATTCCATTGAAAAAAAAAAAAGAGATCTATGGATATCATGCAATTTTAATATGAAATATACCTATGCTAATCAATTATTACATATTCTCCGTGTAAATACACTGTAGTCTTTACATAGAGTAATTAGTATATAGGTATTATATGCATTACATTACTACTATTATTACTTCATTACTAGTCATGTCACTGATATAATATATAACAATGTAATATTATATATGTAAGTCATGTACAAGTATTATTTATTCCTTCTTATAACTGAAGTACTAAAAGATTACTGAAATCAGCCTATTATAATATACTGGCCCTGCATTAGTTTCCCTATTTTTTTTTCATCAATGTGATTGTCATTGTCAGGTCAGTAAGTATTGTATTATAAATTATTATTATACTGATTGCCTACATCCGTCAGTGGCGTATTTGAGGAAGGCAATGGGCGAAGTGGCCCTATTCCCCAAGAATTTTTAAAGGGTCAATAAATTGATCAGTATGATCAGGTAATACTAATTAAATGCTACTTTTAATTCAATAATTTATTAATGCTCTGATTTGCTACATACTTAATGACAAAATTTGGGTATAATTTATTTCATGCATAGTTTATGTGTTTCTAAGCATATTTCAAGTATTAATACCTAAGTACATAACTTTTTCATATATTTTCTTGAATTTGAATTACTTTTAAGTTATTTTACTCACACAATGATAGTTCTGATCCTTTTATGAAGCTTATTTAACTTGTCATTCAATATATCAAAAATATTTTTAACTCTTTAAATGCTCAACTCCTTGTTTATTATTATTATTATTATTATTATAATTGAACTATCAAATACCTACCTATTCAATTAGAAGATACATTATTTATGTTTTTATCAAAATGGTAAATTTATAATGATAATTCGTTTTTGTTAGTAAGTAAAAGTAAAAACTAACCCATTCAATATTCCTACTATAGTTTTATATTAGGTACTTAATTATTACAGGATTAGGTACCGATCCTAATTTAATTTTTACCTTAATTTTCAAATATTGAAAATTGCTACAAAAAAGTAATTTCAAACAGGCACTTACAAAGAAATAATTTAAATATATTCAACAATTCATATAAATTCTTAGAATATGCAAAAGATTGTTAAATAAAAAATAAATAAATGGCTCAATTGTGGTTGTAGACATTTTTGAAACTTATCACTATTTTTATCTCACTGAGTACTACATGTTACAATGAAGTAGTTTTTTATTTTGGTCTTTTAATTAGTAATTTAAATTATGTAGTTCAGTATAAATATATGTATATGCATTTATAATTGGAATTATTAACTTTCAGTTAAACTTTGTATTGCCATCAATGTTTGTAGGTTGCCTCAGTTTTTAAATGCACCTATATAAAGTATAAAACACCAATACCTTCAAATATCTTTTTGGGAGCTTTACATTTATCAAAATGAAAATTGTATATGTTTACTATTAATTTTTAATATTATTAATTAAATTATATAAAACTAATTGTTGATAACTTATTAATTCATTCTTTACATTTACCAGATTTTTATGGTTATGATACTGAACTGTTGCAAATCATGGATGACATTAATGAACAACTTCAGTCAATTAAAAATATTGATAATTCATCAAATAAAATTAGTAAAAATGGTAGTATTGAAAGTAACCTCCCATTAAATGAACCCACTTCAAATAAACTGAAACAGGAACAGGAAAAGACTGAAATCAAATATAGTAGTGAAGATGGTGAAATTAAAAAATACATTGACATTGAAAGAAAAATATCTGTTCCTCAAGTATCAGATAAAAAATATAGGTACAGGCCACTTATTTTAAATAATTCTAGAAAAAGAAAAAAAAATCCTTTAAATTTTGAAAAAATTGCTGTTCTAAAACAAGACACTCTTAATACTAAATTATTAAGTCCATCAATCACATCTGGCCAAACTAAAGCAACACCATCTATTACAACTGTGTCTTCGGCTACAATTGTTGAACCTGCAATAACTACAATTACAATGACCGAACCCAAATCAAATACTACTGAAAATAGTTGTACTAAAATTGTTTCAACGCAAGAACAAAAAATAAAATTAAATGACTCAACTTCAAGTATTTTGGTTGTTCCACACAATGGTGTTAACTACCTAATAAAAAGCCCAGTAAAACCCCCATCAATTTCAAATAATGGATGTAATGAATCAGCTGAACCAAAAAAACAATTATTTTCAACCACTGCTACTCAACTGTGTCAAGGAAAAAAAGTATCAAAATTTATAACGAAAATGAAAAAACAATCAGATGGAACATATAAAATGTTAGCGCCTCAGGGACAAATACCTGCTGGTGTGGAAAATTTATTTGATTCAAACTCTCTTTTCATTAAACAAAAACCTGATTCAAATTTAAGTGCAAGTGAACGTAAAGTTTGTTATTTTATTCAAGCATCTTCAGTTAATGCTAAAGAAAATAATCTAGTTCAAAAAGATACTAGATTAATATCTAAAGAAACTAACTGTTTGAAAATAGTATCAGAAAGTTCTAATAATATTGAAAATAAAACAACGTTATCTAAAGAAACTAATAATATGGTAGTATCATCAGTGAACTCTATTACTAAAGAAACTAATCATAGTAAAAATAAATTACAAGAATTATCTAAAGAAACTAAAAGTATTAAAACACCATCATTTAAAAACAAAACTAAAAATTTTGAAGAAAAAATGAAAGCAGCTAAAGGAACTAATAATTATATTACTGAGAAAACGATTCATGTTGATGACAAATTAAAAATATCATCTGAAGAAACTAGCTCTATGGAATCATCTCCAATTAATTGTATTTCTGAAAATACTTTTAATATCATTGACAAATCACAAGTATCGTCTCAAGAATCTAATTGTATAGACATAACATCAATCTCTATTTCTGAAGAAACTAAGCATAGTGAAAATGAATTACGACTATCATCTGATAACATTAAAAGTATGACAACACAGTCAGTTAATGTGGAACCTAAAAATATTATAAAAGAAAAAAAACTTACAAAATGGAAAGCTGTGGATATTATAGAAACATCTCCATGTAATTATATTATTAAAGAAACTGATGATACTGAGACAGAATCAAAAATATCTTCTGAAGAAACTAGATGTGTAGAAACATCTAGTAAGAAAAAACCATTAGATAATTTAATAACCGTTGAACCTAAAAATATTATAAAAGAAACACTACTTGCTGAAAGAAAAGCTGTTATAAAAGCTGGTGGTGTTATTGAAACATCTCCAAGTAATTATATTATAGAAGAAACAGATGATATTCAGAAAAAATCAGAAGTATCATCTGAAGAAACTAGCTGTATGGAACTATCAAGTAAAAAAACACCATCTGCCAATTTTATACCTGTAGAGCTTACAAATATTAAAAAAGGAACACAAGCAGATGAAAAACCTTGTGTGAAAACATATTCAAGAAAATCATTTACTAAGGAAACTAATGCTGTTCAAAAAAGAATACAATTAACACCTGACCAAACTAACTATAAGGAAATATCTTTAATGAATCCTAATACTGTGAAATCCTCTCATGTTCAAAAAGAATCACAAATGTCAATCAAAAATAGTTCTTCAAATATAATTTTTAAAATACCTGATAGTACTAGTTTTCAGAAGCACAAATTGATTGTATCTCGTTCTACTCCTAACAAAAAGTATAAAATGACAAATATTAATGATCCAAAAAATAAACTAAAATTAAAGGCTATTAGAAATCAAGAATTATTCAAGTCACCTGGATTAGTTCATTTGGTGCCTAATACTAGACCTATATTGCAAACAAATAATCGACCATTAATTATTAGTAAATACGGTAACTATAATTGTTTTATTAAAATATAATTTTTCTTATTTAAATTACCTCTTATTTACTTAGATCCAAAGATAAAACTGAATCCAAATTTTAAGACAAATGGCAAACAAGTACTTGTTAAAATCATAAAAAAACCCAATGCTGATAATTCTAGAACTGTTGTTTCAATTGATGGAGTAAAGAAAATATTTCCTAAGGTAATCAACACATCAAAAGTACATTTAGCTTATTGAACATATTAAATAATTAACTGTTGTATTGAAAAGGAAAATAAAAACAATTTTTTTCAGGTAATAAGAATTGAAAAAAATAAAATACCACCATCAATAGAAGATCAACAAGAAAAAAAACGAATCAGATTTTCTGATGAAGGTAAAATATTAGTAATTATTATTATTACATATTTTTTCATATAAATTTAAAATATGTTCTCAACATATGATTTTAGAAGTTTATAGTATAATAATTATTGTTTGCAAAAATAAATATTGTAATTCCCTAACTTGTAATAAAATATATCTTGAACTTATTGATAATTTGTATTTTTTAGCACATAAAATGATAAATTCAAATCAAGTGGCACCTGTAAACAAATCTGATGTACCACATAAAGAAAATCATCAACTCAAAAAACCTATTATTAATCGAAAAGTGCTTTTAGAAACATTAAAAAGTAGAATAACTAAAAAAAAACAATTATTGAAACCTGTTGGTCGTCCAGAAGTTGAAACTCTTAATGATAATATTGAAAATCTAAACAAACTTAAAACTCTCTGCATGAAACCATCAGTTAATAATAAACCAATAAATAATACTAATCTCAATTCACCACATCAAACAATTTCAAGAAATGTAGAAGGAAGTACAATTTTGAAACTACAACAAGTATACTTGGAATAAATTCAAATTTATTACAAACAATTTTTAAGTACTACTTTTTATTTCAGAAACAACAAATGAAGTTTAAAATGAAAGAACTACAAAAAAGAACTTCAAACTATTTAAAGCTAAAGCAGTTCACATCAGCCCCTAAAAAATTATTTGATAAGCCATTTCCAACAGAAAAAAGCTTCTTCAAGGTAGGACATAAATTAGAAGGTATTGACCCCGAACATGAAGCTTTATTTTGTGCAATGACTATTGTTGAAACATGTGGTAATAATTGATTTTTAGTATCTTAGTTTTGGATATGAATTTTATTTATTTAATCATTTTTTATGGTCTAGGATATCGCCTTAAATTACATTTTGATGGTTATCCTGCTAAGTATGACTTTTGGGTTAATGTGGATTGCCCAGACATATTTTATATAAATTGGTGTAAAGAAAACAATCGTACCTTACAAGCCCCAAGAGGTTATGATAAGGAATTTGATTGGGATGTTTACTTACATGAAAATGGTGATTGTATTCCAGCTCCTAGAACTAATTTTGTTTCTACTAAAAATATTTGTGTAAGTAATATTTAATATCTTAATTACGTTTGGATGAACAGAATTCAGTTATATATAACATAAACTTATTAGCTTGTTTTAAATCTTCTATTAAATTATTTTTATGCTTTGTTTATACAATGATATATTATGTATATTTAGAGTGTTAGTTCTCATTTATTTAAAACTGGATTAAAATGTGAGGCATTAGATAAAATGACCCGTACAATAACAAAACAGCTAATATGTGTTGCGACTATTGCTGATGTTTTGGGCGATCGTATACGTATACATTTCGATGGCTGGAATGATGAATTTGACTATTGGACAGATATCACATCAACTAATATACATCCAATTGGATGGTGTGATAACAATGGCCGAAATTTATGTCCTCCTAATGGTTATAATGGTAATCGATTTTTCAATGTAATTTCATTATAATCGTGTTTTTAAAATAAAATTTTATTATTTTATTTTATTTTTTTTAGATTTGAAAGGAAAAAAACCTTTTAAATGGTCTGAATACTTAAAAGAGACAAATAGTGAAGCTGTACCAGAACATGCATTTATTCGCAGACCATTACGAGAATTCAATTTAAACATGGCAATTGAAGTTGTTGATCTCGTTGTACCTTCATTAATTAGGGTAGCTGTAATAGTTGATGTCAGAGGGGATGAACTAAAAATACTTTATGATGGGTTTGACAGCAAGTATGCCTACTGGATTGAAGATGATAGTCCAGATATTCATCCTATTGGATGGTGTTTGAA
Organism: Stegophylla sp. TES_Ste_2020; assembly: GCA_025469315.1. Taxonomy (NCBI): domain Eukaryota; kingdom Metazoa; phylum Arthropoda; class Insecta; order Hemiptera; family Aphididae; genus Stegophylla; species Stegophylla sp. TES_Ste_2020. Next base: position 11,707 of record JAIPRM010003178.1, on the reverse strand, counting down.
AACGAATCATCCATTGGAAATACCTCCTGGTATGCCAAGTAATGTTCAATCAATATTATAACTAAAACTAAAAAATGGTCATGACTATCTCTTCTGGATTAAACGAATGAGTAAAATGTTTTTACTGTAGGACAATGCTTCTTTAATTTTTTCGAATGACGAAACACTTTACATTTTATAAGATTTTTGGTGAATATATTGATTTTTTTATGTTTTACAGGTTTTATAATTGGAAATTGACTAGATTAAAATGAAAATTTTAGGAAATAATATATTTGTTTGTTTAATTTAGCCCCCTTCCCTTAATAGTATTAACCTTATGCAATTTATAAAAAAATTGAGGATTCTTAATAAATTTTGGAGGTTAAGTTCTCAAGTTCCCCTAATTTCCGTCATGTTTAAGAAATTCATAAAAATCAAAAGCTTAAGTTGATGCGACACTAATAAATTTTTTTACTTTATGGTTTCTTTCCACTGAGTTTTAATTTTTGGCGCAAAACTTACCAAAAGTTCATGAAACACCGGTTAAGAACCACTGCTGTAAGATAACAGACATTATTATTTCATAATTACAATTAAATTTGTTAGTTAAAATTAAATATCATACTTTCATTTGAATCAATATTACAGAAAACTAAACAATTAACTGACTTATTTTTCTATAAATGACATAGATTTTACAAAAAGTGTCATTTCCATATGGCTTATAACATAAACATATGAACAGAGATAATAGTAAAAACCATAAGAAAGGTTTTGTAATAATGTTAATAGAAAGAAAGTAAAGTAGAATAGTTAATTAAAGTATTAATAAGTAGTAATGATAATAAACTGAAAAATAATGCAATATAAAAAAATTAATATTATATAGGTATTCCATATTCATTATTAATTAATTATTTCTTAATATATGTACATTTTCAGATGAACTAGGAGCTTGTAAAATTGTTGGCTGTAATGGTAAAGGAAATGCAAATGATTTGAGACCTAATCATTTTTTAGTTAAAGACTGTCCATATGAATTTGAACGATGGGGAAAAGCTGTTTCTAGATTACAGTTGATGCCTGATAGATTGATATGTAATAATTTGGATTCAGAAAAGAAACGGTAATGACATTTTATGCTAAACTATATATTTAATTAATTGTTAACTAAAAATAAATGTAAATTATAGTAAAATAGTTCGGAAAAAAAAGTTGAATAATATTAATAAAAAACAGGAAGCGCCGAAGTTAGATTTAGTTCTAAATAATACTGCACATGAACAAAAGAAAAACATAATTCAAAACAAGTAATGACATTAATATTTTTATTTTATTTTAAATATAGTTAATCCAAAAATAATTACATATTTTTAGGTCAAATAAAATAGAAATTAAAAAAAAAAATGAATGGAAACAAACCAAAGTTAAAAAAAATAAAATGTCAATAGAAAGTATTGAAAATTTTGTAAAAGAAATGGATGAAATAGAACGTAACGCAGGAAGGCCTGTTGAAAGAAATTTGTATCGTTCTACCTTGGGACTAAAAGGCAGAATATTTACAGATTATCCTAGTCTTAATATGCCTAAGACACCTAATGGTGATGCAAGAAAATGGTCTATTAAAGAAGTAGGCACTTTTGTTGATAATGTTGTAAAATTAAATTCTAATTATCGCAGTCCTGAAGATGAAGTAAATTATTCCAGTTGTTTTACAAAAAAGGTAATGAAATAATTTTAACATTTGTTTGATAAATTCCTTACGTTATTATCTTTTTTTCAGGCAATTAAAGGCGAAATGTTTTTAAATTTACATCAAGACTATTTGACAAAGTCACTGAATATTCCTCTCGGTTCAGCATTAAAAATATTTAATGGCATAATAAAATTAAGACGAGAAATTCCTTCATTAGCTTTTAAGAATGATAATTGGATATACAATCAATATTAATATTTTTACTATTTGGCATTCATTACTTCTTTTATTATTATTATTATTATCTTTATTTTTATTTATGGGTAAATTTATGAGAGTATTATTTTAAATTTAAATTTGAAACCTTTTGTTGTGAGTATTTTTATGTTCCCCATATTGTGTAAAATGGTTACTTTATTTATTTTTATGTTATTGTAAAAAAGTTACTAAACAAAAAAAAAAAAAAACGTCATGCGTCATTTGGTCCAGTTAATTTAATTCAGCATTCAGCAACAATTGATCAGCGTTATCTAATTAGAAATAATCTAATTAAAAAATTAAAGAAAATATATAATTTGGGTGAAAATAATGTTGAAAAAAATATGTAGTTATATAAATAACTAAATCTCCAAATAAAGAATATTGTAACCAATTATAATTTTGCGAATATTGATAACTTTTTAAAAGTCATTGTACTTAATTGTTTAATAATATATATATTTTTTTTTAATTAGATTTCTTTATACATATTAAATCATTTTATAAGTCTCATACAATGTATGTTTCGTTGATAAAGAATTTATTCTATTCATCTAATAAATATGCTTATTTTAATTTTTTTTTTTTTTTACTGATTAAATTTATACCAGATATAATTATTACCAGACCAATTGTCCCTGGATGAATTGACGCAGATCACTCGTTACTAGACCAAATGACGTGGAACAAAAAAAAAAAAACAATTTAAAGTACTTTTTAGTGTTATTTATTATATTTTTTATTACTGTTTTAATTATAATCCTTTTAATGACTGAAAATCAATAATTTTTATTTTAGAATTTATAATTTTTTTTATTACTAAATGCAAAAAAAACTTTTAATAGTTAATATAAAACAACTTTACATGTTTACTCTGTTTTTTTTAAACTAAATTAATTGCTATTTAGTATTTTCAGTAAGTACTTACACATAATGATTACAATAATTTATAAGTTAATAAAAATTATTTGCACATGATGTATACCCATTGCAATTTGAAGTTTTATTTGTAAATATTACTTCTCCGGTGACCATAAGACTGGACAGAACAAAGAAAGGCATAATGTCTTGAAAATAACTCTTACGATTTTAAACATTTGAGATATAGTTTTGTGTGTATGCAAGAATTTGACCTCTAATTCACTCTTATGTTGGTTAGCAGCCTTAAGTATTAGTCTGAATGGTTAATATTATCTTCAATAATGATGAATAATGTAATTGCAGTTTAATTGGTATACAATAATAATACAGTGTACTCTCGATTAACAGTGGAAGAGGGTGGCAGGACTTCCGCGGATAATCCGCAAAATTAAATTTTATAATAATGTGTGTACTTTGCTTGTCGGATGGAATTCTCTTGATGGGTGTATTGAATTTTAAAGAAACGATAAATTGTTTCTTCAATAAAACAATTCTGAACAAAAAAAGTTAATAATATAAAAAATAAATGAGAAAAAAAAATATTACAAAAATGTCCAAATTTTTTTTTCACATTATCAAAATTTTCTTGCACCAAAATCTTTCTAATATTATTTTCTATCTATGTTTAAATTATCATATAGTCCAAATCAAAAAATGATGGTTTCCTAGTCGTTTTTATCAAATTTTAGGTAGTTTTTTCAAAAAAAATTGAAGAATTGAGAAATTTAAAAAATGACCTCTCTAAAGTACCATCTAGAGGCAAATCCAGTTTCAAAAAATTTCTGATCAAAACTTTTGGGCAAGTATTTCCATACGAAAAGTTGTACACAGAAAAAAAAATAAACATCATTGTAAAAACACTAGATATAAATTGAAAACACTAGAAATAATAAAACACTAGAATAAATTGAAAATTATTATTTCATATTATTAAAAAAAGATACACGTGTATGTATAATGAAACAAAGTACATTCGAGGGTCTAGTATTTAAGGAACATAACATATTATGTGTTAATAAAAGTACATAATATTATGTATTAATATTAAATAAGCGTATTGTATTTTACGTCGTTATTGAGTTATCAGCTATCACAATCCAATTAAACCTATAATGATTTATAATGAAAAGAAACAATATACATTTTTTTGCATACATATAGGTATGTAGATGATTCTGCGGAAGACAGCAGATAGTCCTCTCACACATAATCGAGAGTACACTGTATTTTGAAAACGTTTAATGAATTTGATGCTGGATTTGTTAGTAAAACCACAAACTTTTTTATGCCATAAGTCTAAATATGTTAGATTGAAGCATAATAAGTAGGTAGAAATCAAAATACATACCCAGGTATTTAGCTGTTTTTTTGGTAAAATTGTTGTGTGATCAATAGTGGAACAGATTTTTAATCAAATAAAAACTAATTTTATGTTGTTTAAATAACTATCAAGAAATTTTTAACAAATGAGTTTTATTTGATTTTGAATAAATTTAAAATTGTTTTATTAATTCACACATAATATATTTTGTATAAATGTAAAATGTTCGTGTCCATTTGAGTATTTTATAGTGTGACCTGATAAGATCATATGTATAATTTTGTATATCAAACAATGATAATTTAATGTCTTAACCATGTACTTATTTAAGTTTTTCAATTTAAGGCATACATATTTTTAAAATTTGCTTTTTAATGCTATTACTCTAAAAAAGAAAACTAATGAGCTAATAACAAAAATTTAACTTTTATTTCCAATCATTTTGTGTAATGTTCCATGTATCAAAATTCTTTTTTTCAGTACCTTCCTTGCCCAATCCTGCGTGTGATTCAGCAATACTTAAAATCAACATTTTTAAACAATTTTATTTCTCTACATCGAAAAAAATTTGATAAAATTAAATAGAATATCAATAAAATTTTATGGTCTAATGCAATATTATTTTTAAGAATAATAACAGAAAAATCATTATAATCATTTACAGATTTGTAGAAATAATTGATTTTGCCATACTTAATATTCAAAGCGCTAATTAATTTAAATTGATTACACTAGTTTCGATAAAAATGTAAACATAAAGATACATATTTACACAGGGTGATTTTATTTTTTTCAGTATAAAATTTTATGAATGACCTCTCATTTGTGAGCCGAAACAAATAATCAATTTTGTGTTTTGCAAATGCGGAACTTTAAAGGGAACATAAGGCAGCTCTTGGTACTATATTAAATACAAAACTAATGCAGCTCAAAATTTGCCGTCCCCCTGATCTCCGTCTGATCTGATGTCCCAATTAATTTTTGAGACTTTGATGAAAGCTTCTTCAAAATTCTCAAAAATCGTGTTACATATCTAAATAGAGATTAAAACAACTAAATACCTAGGGAAGTTTTTGAGATTTTATTATTTTTCCTAAATATAATAAATGTAAGCCAAAAAGTACAAAAAAATATTATAATTTGCAGAATACAATTATTTTCAATGTATTCAACAATGTTTTTGTTTTGAAAAACTAAAATTTTGATTTTTGACATACATCAGTAATAAAATTTGATAAAAACATTATATAACAAAATAGGTTGGTGCCTAATTTAATCAAACAAATAAAAACAAAAAAAGCCAGACATACTTTGCATTATGGGTATTCTTCGCACCTAGGATGGAATACTCTTGGCGGGTGTATTAAGTTTAAAAGAAATAATAATTTATTTCTTTAATAAAATGATCCTGAGTGGAGCTTCTGTTCTTTATTAACAACAATAAATGTCGGCATTTTTTTGAGTGTGTTCCTCAATTTCTATAACAATTTTTGTAAAAGTACACTGGTATATAATAAAAGTAAATAGAAGGAAGAGAAATCTGCCTTTATTTGAATTATCCGATATTATCGGAGCCGTAATTCTAAAATTTAAACATTTTTACAAAATTAGAAAACCAATTTTCATGAACTTTTATACCAGGTGTAGAAAAATATGTAAGAAATCATGCAGTAGAAAAACATTTTAGCGTAATTTAAATTTTAAATGTTTTGAAATGATTGAAATACAAATTATTTTACGTAAAAATCACTAGTTTCTTCCAAATTCTAACTAAACGATTATAAAATCTAAAGTTGACTTAATTTACGAGATTTTTCTGGTTAATTAGACATACCTATGTGCGAGTAAAGTTATGTTAATTTTTCTATTTATTACATCAATAATTCAACATTTTATTAGATAAAACTTTGCAAAACACAAGGTAATTCCTACATTTATCCCAAAAATGGTCAGACTTATTTTTAAATTTTTTTTCCCCGTCTGAATTATAATATTGTCGATAATGGGTGAAAATGTCAAGTTTCTAGCATAGGGGCAGTTAAAAATGGCTGAAGGGGTTAAGCCTCCTCAGCATTTTTGGGAATTACATAAGGTTAATACCCTTTATATCTGTATATTTTGCTGATTTTACTCAATTTTTCGATAAGTTTTCCTCGTTTTTGAAAAAGTATTGAGCATTTTAAAAAATTACCTCTCTAAAGTACCACCTTGATGTGATTTCAGATCTATGTGATTATTATGGTGTTTAGTTTTAATGTATATCTATGTACGTGCTAACTGTATCTTTTGATTATTTTTTATAAAAAAATATTTTTTTCTTATAAAATATTTTATGTAATTAATTATTATGTATACAAATAAAAATAATATATCGTTGATGATATTTTGGAAGGGGTCCAGACTGCGTCCCTAAATCAAATAAGGATTATTCTGTTATTAAATAACAATTTTTAAGCATATTGAAAATTACTATTTACTAATATATATTTTAACATAATCAACTAAAGTTCCGTTCAGAATCATTTTATTGAGGAAATTTATTTAAATATAAATAAACAGAATAACAATTATATTAATATTTATAAAATGTCATTGAAACTAAATAATATATTCAGAGTCGACGTAAAAAAATACATAAAATGGTGAAAAAAACATTACCAACCTTTTTGAGTATTCATAAACTACAAATATACCCTAATATAAAATATTTGTTCGTTCTTTCAACGATTTTTTTTCAATTAAACCTTTGTAAAATGTTTAATTATTCGTCCGTAAACAATTTTATTGCACCAAAATATTTGCAATAAAATTCTCTACCGAGGTAACAAGTTTCATAAAGGTCGATTGAAACAATTTTCTTTTATGTATGTTAAACTGTGTAATTTTAGGTAAACCTGACGAATTCCATCAAAATGCTAGCTTCAAACGGTAATGAAGAAAAAAGTCGAATTACAATTTTCGAGAATTTTTTGGGTCAATTGGACATAATATATGTGAGTGAAGTCATATTAAATTTGCAGGTCTTAACATCAAGAATTACATTTTAAAACTGCAGTAAATAAAAACTTACAAAAATGAAAAATTTCCAATCTTTCAAAATGCTAAGCTTAATTCAAAATTGATCAAATGTTTTTAAAATTCTTATGTAGTGTTCTCGTGACCATTGTTAGTAGTTGGTGAAAGTTTCAAGTTTCTAATTTTATGAAAATTCTGGTAACAGCATATTTTACCTTTTTTGTGAATTTTTCTCTTTTTTGGAAAAATTATTGAGAAATTTGAAAAATGACCTCTTTAAAGTACCATTTGGGTGTGATTTCAGGTCTATAGAGATCCTGATCGAAACTTTTGGGCAAGTATTTCTAAAAGGAAAAGTGTTAACAGAAAGAGAAAAAAAATAAACATGATGGCAAAATAGTAAGATTATTCACTGTGCTCAAAATTTAAAATTAATATACATTAAAGAATGAAATATGTACTAAAGGGGTGTCAAGTTTTGGATACAGCACTATTCCGTACGGTCCTTATCCACATACGAAATCATGCAAAATTTAAGATACACAATTCTGTACGTTTTTTACCTAAGATCTTTGTGAAATGTTGCCATATTTTCATGAATCCTATTCAAAAATCTATTGCTATCAATTTTTTTACCATCTTTTCATACTGTAATATCCATACTAATAATATATTATATAATAGATAATACCAAAATCCTAGGCAATACTCTATCACTAGGTAATAAAAAGTAAAAGTTTTGTTAATTATCTTACCCAGTGGCTTAGCCATGGGGGAAGGGATGAGGTGTTTACAATAATACTATATACCAGAGTTTTGGACCCATTTCACCGGCGTTAAATAAAAATTCAGGTGTTTTGGGTTACTTAACATTTATAATTAAATGTACATATTTTCGGGTTAATTATGATTTATAGTTAATTTGGGTGGTGAAAAAAAAACATATTGTACATTAGTTTCAATACGAATTTGATTTAATAATCAGATGTTATTTTAAAAGTAAGTTTAATGCAAAATAATAATTTAATAAGTCATTTTTTTACCAAAGTTAACAAATACATTAAACCTCGATTAACTTTATTAATTACCTAACTGAAAAACATAAAAACTAAACATATTTATGTTTTGGTTATTTCGCAAATATGTTTTCAATCTTTTTAATGTCGTTTAATGATCATTCATTAGTACGAGTTGTTATTGAAAGTGTTGCTAAATTCTGAGAAGTTTAAAAATAGGTAGAAAAGTTGTTGTATATTATTTTTGAAGCGCGGTAATAGAATTTTTTAGAAAATCTCAAGTTTCTACAAATTTTTTTGGTCACATTTTAATTTCACTTACAGCGTTATAGCTCTACAATCGAAATCATCTAGGCACATTGCAATTAGCCGAGTAATTTTTTATTCGTTAAGTATATTATTGGATAATAGTGAATTAAAGTTTAAATTTTCAAATATAAATCAATGAGATAAAAATCGGTAATTTAATTGATATGAAAAATAATCTATAAATGGAATGAATAAAAAAAGTCTAAAATAATCTTCCGGCATCATTCCGACAAATTTATTTATTAGCTGTAAAAGAAATATAAATTTAAATATTTAAGGCATCGCATTAAGATTTAACATTATTTAAAATAAGTAATTTTTAATTCACTTTCTGAATTTAATCTAGAGTTAATATTTAAATGTTATATGTCTTAAGCAGTTTGAATAAATTTAACCCGAATCCAGATCTATATTCTATGTCTGAAGAAATTTATAATATTAAACACAATATAGTCAACATTTTATTCGATATTTAAGTCCATTACTAAATCTTAGTTATTTTATAGCACACACTGATTGGTACACTCCTTATGAAACAACCTAATCAATCCAAACACAAAATTCTCTTAAACTATCATTTATGATACAAAATAACTCAAGAAAAATAATTACCTAATTAATTTATGTCGATTTATTTATCCGTTTTTAAAAGTTTTAATCGTTTATATGGTTTGCTATTTAAATTATGTATTTAAGATCTACTCTGATAGTTTTAAGCTATTTTAACGTTCTTTTAAGTAGGTATAATACAATTATGGTAATAAAAAAAAATCAATTAAAGAGGCTTGAACACCCAACCCCTCTCCGGCTACGCCACTGTTTTTAGGGTCATTTTGACAATTATTTGTTAAAAATCGTACGGAATCGTGTTCCCGAAAAGGTAAAACATACGGAATCGTGCTTTACCGAAGTTTTTAATTCCACCACTGTGTACTTATTTTTTAATGAATTGTCTATTCAATAAATATCTCCATAGTAACAATATTTCCATTGTATCATATCTAGGTATAATGAGTGTGCGCGCTCGTGTACGCCAGTGCTCTTTATTCTGGAAAAAAAAATAATGTTTTTTTATGAATAGTTTATAACATGATAATCATATGTAAAATGCATTGGGTTGAAACGATAGTGCGTATGGTGTGTAATCGATAATATAATGATTATAATGTTAGTTAATATATAGTAAGTGTGGTGGTAGGTATATGTTCTTCGAAGTTCGATTTTCATAATAATTATTGTTCTAGACGCAGGATAATTGAAATAAAAATAAATTTCTCATAAAATGCTTATAGGTACCTATTATTGTGTTATATAATGGTGGAAAGTGTAAACTTCAACGTGAAACATACAATAATTCCCAGTTTAAATGATTTTTGCGACTGTGCAAATGACTTATTTAAAGTGAGTTAACTTGTATACTTGCATGCCAAATATGTTTTGAAATATAATAAATACAGTAGGTACCGTTGGTAATACCAAAATATTGAAATTGGCGGAAAGATGGTTTTATCGTTTTCGGACGCAAAGATGTAAAATTATTATAAAAGTTACAAGTAACTAAAATTGAAATTTTCTCTTCATTATTGTAATTAATATTTTTAACTGACAGTAAATATTAATATATAAATTGGGACAATTATAATTAATACCACGTTTTGGGTAATATAATTTAGGGAAAATTTTAATAAACCCAGAAAATATGAAATAAACGAAGAATTTTAAAATTATAAATTTACATAAAAAATGTTTCAGAAAATTTACAAAAGGACTTTTGGAAAAAATAAAAATAATTTTAAATTTGAAACATACAAAGAATAGACATATTTTAAATTCATACGATTTTAAGTAATATGTTTTACATTGTTTAGGATTTTGAAAAGTCACTGGTTTGCATACAGCATTTTCCGTGCCATTAAATATTTGTCATGCATTTTAGATTGTGAGAAGAGCAAAGAGTCTAGTGTTTTTACAATGATGTTTATTTTTTTTTTTATGTGTACACGTTTTTGTATAGAAATACTTGTCCAAAAGTTTTGACCAGTGACTTTTTCATTCAGGTGGGATACACTTTGTGAGTGAATCGCCTATTTATAGAAATTAAAATAAAAAAAGCCGGCCTCAAGTACCTACCAATAATCTGATAGACGCGAGTCGTCACAATTTAGTAGATGGGTAAATTATTACAAATAATGGTTTCATGTTCATATAGCTAATATTACTTTTTGGTTTTTTCGAAAAGAGCTTTTTATTCCAATTTCGAAACCAAAAACTATTTTTCCGTGAAATTTATACTGTGAGCCAAATTTTCTAATTATTCTGGCAACCCCTAGTTTTACCTGTTGTTTTCGGGAAACATTTACTAATTTTTTTTGAAATTTTGAATTCTAATAAAAGTTCTCCAAAAGTTTCTCAAAACTTCTATTTTATAGGTAAAAATTGTATTTGCTTTATTGCTGTAGATTCTAAAATCAAAAAAAAAATCAAATGGCTATAACGTCTTTTAAGGAATAGTTAAGAAAAAATATAACTAAACCAAATTTTCTCAAAATCCACTTCAGTTATTTTTTTGTACAAAATAGTATTTATTTTCTTTATTGATTTGATTTTTTTGGTTGAATATTAAATGCCAATTCGTTGATATTTGGTTTATAATACGTAACTTTAAATAAAGTACATACGGCACTATATTCATCAGTTAGTCGATTTCTTAAATCAGATTTTAAAAAATTCATTCCTGAAAAAAGTGACTCGCATGAATAAGTTGAAGAAAAAATAGACAAAATAGCTAATGCTACTATTATTAGAGAGGAATAATCTTGTGGAATTGCATTCCACACTTTTAAAATCTTGTTCCCTATGTTTACAATCAATTTTCTTACTATCCCATTACGCTGAATTTTTTCTAATTCATTTCTTAGTATAACGAATTTTTTATATTCTGAACGAAGTGAAGAAGCTTGTTTTTACAATGATGTTTATTTTTTTTCTGTGTACAACTTTTCGTATGGAAATACTTGCCCAACAGTTTCGATCAGTAACTTTTTGAAACCGGATTTGCCTCTAGATGGTACTTTAGAGAAGTCATTTTTTGAATTTCTTAATTCTTCAATTTTTTTTTTTTTTTTTTTGGAAAAAACTACCCAAAATTTGACAAAAACGACTCGGAAACCATAATTTTTTGATCCGAAC
>JAIPRM010003177.1:0-22786 GCA_025469315.1 Stegophylla sp. TES_Ste_2020 | reverse complement strand
TTTTTGTATTTTTATTCAATTTTTTCATTTGAAGTAATTATTAAGTCAAGTGTTAAATAATAGAGTCATTGAAATGAATAAGTACAATAAAAACGTCACTAAATATCTAATTATATTATACAAGTACATAAAATTCTAATGATTTCAAAGTTTAAAGAAAAATTACAAATTTCAGGCCCGGCAAATATTTTATTTTTTTTTTTTATGGCCCGCGGTAAAAAAAGTTTGGCCACCACTGGTTTATTAGAATTAAACGTTGAGACGGAAATGGCATATTGGTACCTTACGACGTAGGCTAGGCCAAGGTCTCTAAAAAAAATGTGTACACACTACACAAAAAATAATAATTATTATTTATTTATTTTATTACGATTCAACAAAACCGTTGTAAACAATAGACACACGACATGGTTTCTTTATAAAAGGAAAAAGTGAAGTTGCAGTGAATTCACCAAATGGAAATCAATACATAAAATAAAATATACAATTATTGCTCATAAGCGTATTCATCTTAATTTACAGTTTATTATTTTATTTTCAAAATCAAATTTATAATAATATGTATGATGTTATTCACAATTTTATTCACATCATCAATTATTGTTAATTTTTATTAAGTTTTCGTATAATATGAATAATTATTATAATATCTAATAAGACTTAACTGACACGAATAAATTAATAAAATACCATAATAGATCTTTTATAATATTTTTATATTGTTAAATAGGTAGTTAAAAATTTCATAATTTTGTCTGGAATCTATCCAAAGGGTGTTGGTTTAAAGATTAGCGACTACAATATTTGCTCTACTCTGAAAATGAAAAAGTCTGCATCACTTTGTACCATTTAGACCATTGTAAATATCAATAACATCTAATTTTTTTTATTTTTATTTAATAGACATAAATAGTTACTGGTTACGTACAAATTATAATATGCCGTTTCGGCATCTTATGGGGCAAATGAAATTTCGGGATTGGTGTTTGCTTCCCCGTGTAGCATACCTGAACTCGACACTGGATATAATACTTAGCCCTATATGTCGTCAAATTTTTTATATTATTTTCGTCGCAGCACGGTGTTGTTTTCACATCAAGTAGAAGTATATTCGAAGCACGTATTTTTCGACTTAAACTTTTCGAGAGAGCGTGTAACGATCTACGTAGGTGTGTTTACTCATTTCTAAAAAACGGTTTTCTTTATTTTCAATGTTTGTATTTACCCAATAAACATCCGAAACTCACTGGACACGCGTGTAATTTAATTGACTATGTACAGATGTAGTTGTGAGCAGGTGCAGGACGGACAACACGCTAAACACTACATGAAAAGAATATTGTGTAGCAGCGAAACTCGTCGCGTGGTATTAAAAATTAAAACAATGGAATGATCAGAAAATAATGGAAATACTCTGGTAAAACTTTAATTTTTTTTTTTTTTTTAATTGATGTACATTAATAACAGTCTTTATGGAAAAATAATAATGTAAGTACGTAAGTATAGTAAGTACATAAAAATCAAACATAATATTTTGAAAACGGGTATTTTTTATTTTGTTTAGTAAAATTATTTACTGAAGAATTAAACAAATTAATGAAACAACGTTTTCTCTACTCGAAATTGTTTTGGCGTATCATATTATAAAATATTAATGTTTAGTAGTATAATTTATTTCTTAACAATAAAGTATATTATTTACAATTTATAATTAATTACCGTTGAGTTAAAAAATTTACAACGCTTAAATTATTTGTATCATAAACAGATATATTATAATTATGATATCATAGTTTAAAGCAGCGATTTAACACGCAGAATCCTTCGAATAAGTAAAATTTGATAATATTTTATCACCTTGATTTTTAATCAAGTAAGTATAGTAATTGAAGTAAACAGAATTTGAATTTTCAAAATTTCAAGAGTTTGTGATAAATGAAATATCTCAGTAATACTTAGTAGGTGGATAATCATGTTAGCTTTAATATCATAAGATGTTAATGAAAGAGATCCGATATCATGCCCAAGGACTATATTTTTGCATTAATTATTTGAATCCAAAAAAAAAATCTGCGAGTCAACCTTGAAAATTATGTGTAGATAAGTAGCTAGATAAGGTATTATAAGTGATAATTCGTTTAGTGTTTTAGGTGAACTGTGACGAGGTAAATTTTAAAAGAATAATAAAATTTCAATTCAAAAAGAGTTGCAATTTAGAACGAGACCATTGCTAATAATTCTCCAAAAGTTAATAATTAAAAAAGTGTACATGCTGATTTTTTAATAGCTAATAGATATTATAAAGCTAATCATTCACATTCCATAAAATATGTTTGAGGTGCGTAATGTAAAAATATGATAATCTATAATTATAAGATAATTCAGGCTTGTGCGGATAATTTATTCAAGGGAATAGGAGAAGGGAAATAATTCATTATAATAAGTATTTTATGATCGGATTAAAATATTTTTGTTAGGTACAATACTTCAGGTTTTACAACATGATTTTTTTTTATTTTTAGATTTTGAACGAAGTGAAGAAGCTAGTGTTTTTACAATGATGATTATTTTTTCTTATTTTTTTCTTTATACACTTTTTCATATGGATCTACTTGGCCAAAAGTCTCGATCAGTAACTTTTTGAAACCGGATTCGCCTCTATCTGGTACTTTAAAGAGGTCATTTTTTTAATTCTTCATTTTTTTTTTTTTTTTGAAAACTACCTAACATTTTACAAAAAAGACTCGGAAATCATAATTTTTCGATCCAGACTTTATTAAAATTTAAAAATAGATAAAACAATAATGTGAGAAACATTTTGTCGTAAGAAAATTTTGAAAATGTGAAAAAAAAATTTTGACATTTTTTTTTTTATTACATTTTATTTTCTTTATTTATTTATTAGATAAAAAAAAAGTAAAATAAAGTAAAGTATAGACAAGAAAGCCGGACATATTTCACCCCACGGATATTCTTCATTCTTCGGGTCAGATACTCTTGGTGAGTATTTATATTATTGACTTTTTTCATTCAAAATCGTCTTATTGAAGAAATGATTTATCGTTTCTTTAAAATTCTGCACACCCTTCAAGAGTATCTGACCCGAGGAGCGGTAGAATATCCGTGGAGCAAAGTATGTCCGGTTTTTTAAATTTAGATATACCTATGTAACTAGTATATCGAGTAGAAAATATTCATCTAAAAGTTTCTCTCAGGGATGAGAAATTTCTACACATTCATTTAGCGAAAACCGTTAAGTAACCGACGCGGTTGATTGACGCGATGGTGACGAAAGATTAAAATATATTAGATAATCAACATATTATTTTATATTTTATGTAGCGTTAACGCGCTTTCATACCAATTGGCTCACATAACACGAGGCAATTTATAAATATTGTGCTGTATAAATAACATACCTAGTATGGGTCTCTCCATTTTTGCAAATCGATCTTATAACGTGTGATCACCTGCAAAAACAAAAGTATAAACAATGCGATTAAGCACAATATAATAATAAAATAATAGTATTACGTAGAATTGGCAGGTATAAGGTTAAAGCATATAGATGATAATATCAGAGTTTTCTTTAGAATTTTCGAGGCCTATCACCGGCACACTCACATAATATATATATATTAAATTTCACAATTAATGACATATTTTTACACAAAAACAATGTTGTTTGATACCCACATTTTAAAAATTTTCAGTCTTAAATAAACGCTATTGATTTTTTTTTTATATTTTTAATAATAATAATAATAATAAACAACAATAAATTATCAAAAGATTTTTTATTATTTATAATTATAAAATTTAAGTACCTAAATATACAGAAAAAAAAAAAAAATGATTTTATTTTTGACAGAACAAAATTTAGTCTCGAGTATAAGCGTGCGCAGACTGTATTCACAGAACAAGCCTACATTAAATAAGATCTGAACCAAAGGTTTTTATACTAATAACTACTTGTACAGTTAAATGCTTAATTTTAGATTCTGAACGAAGCGAAGAAGCTTATGATTTTACAATGATGTTTATTTTTTAAATTTTCTCTTTCTGTAAACACTTTATGCGTATAAAAATACTTGTCCAAAAGTTTCGACCAGTGTCTCTATAGAACCCGAATCACACCTAGATGTTACTTTAAAGAGGTAATTTTTCCAATTTCTTAATACTTTTTCCAAAAACGGGGAAAATCTGTCGAAAAATTGACAAAAAACGGCAAAATAAGCAATTACCGGAATATCCGTAAAATTAAAAATTGATTTTTAACATAACTTCAAAATAAATGCAGCTAGGGACTTGAAACATTCACCAACTACTAAAAATAGCCACGAGAATATTTCATATAAATTTCAAAAATATTCGATCAATTTTGAGTTAAGTACAGCATTTTGAAAATTTTACATATTTTATATTATGAACTTTTTTGCAAATCATAGTTAGGTAATATTGATAATTAATGTACTTATATATACATAATATACATTGGTTAGACATACATACATACGATAGTAAATACATAGTATCATTTCTTACTAAACAAAAAAATAAGGTCAACACTCGGATCAAGAGGGTCATGTTAATGTTCTTTGGCACTTCCGATTGCAAATTCGTGCCCTCAAATTTATATTAATTTAATTTAGGTATATTTTCTCTTCGGTGGCCCATTTTCCGTTTTTTTTTTTCTGTCATATTGTAAAAGTTGTTTTTGAAATAATGTTTAGAACGAGATCTAGCTGCTCTGAATTTACCAATTTAGTAACGACTAATGTTTAAAGGGACTAACAAGTGTAACAATATTAATAAACAAGAAATTATATTCTAAAATTTAATATACACTCGTGAAAGGCGTTATTTATACATAATTTAATCATAAATTTAAATTAATTTTAGTAGTACCTATTTGTAATAGTAATGTAATTGTACGAGTATCTGTTTCATAAAATGCGTAATTTATTACTACTGTATGAATGCCTGCTGGTGTGGGGAGTAGAGCCCCACCGGTCTTTTTAGTTGACATAAAACTGGCACCCCCATTAATCTGATGACCCGAATTGCGTCGGTGCAAAGTGGTTCACCGTACAAGTGAAAAGAAAATGTACGCGTTTTTTTAATTACCATATATTATTATTCTCATGTCCGTTTGTAATGCGTATTACCGATTATTATTATTATTATTATTGCAATGATGTATAGTATGTATGTCCTACGTACGAGAGGCTGATGGCCGATGAGTAACTGATAAGTTAATTCAGTCAAGAGACTCATCTACAACAATAATTTTAATATGATTGTTGTTGATTATTGGTTTTTACCATGTAGGCGGCGTGTTCTTTGTTTTTTCTCGCCGTGTTAAATGAAATGTATACAATATCTACGTGCATACATAATTTATAGGCATTATTAATTAAAATATGATTTTAATGATCTCGCGCCATTAACGATAGCGATAATGGCATTATAAATTATTCGTGATTAATCGATTATTAGGAAATATTGTAGGTAAACGCGTTGTAATTATTTAAAAACGATGAGAATGAGTAATAACAACAATGATTACGGTGCATTTTAAAATGCGAATTGCGAATAAAGACGTTGGACGAGCAGCTGCAACTAGCAAGCTGGTTCATTGTACACGGCGGGGTCGAGGTCACGGAAAAAACGCGGTTTTAACCGCAACGACGGTTACGTTCAATAATATCATTATCTATCTTCTCGTACTGGCTATCTGAACGTTTCTTTATCACAATAGAAAAAAAAATATTTTTGTAGTATTAAGTACTATGTTTATTTTATTATTATTTTAATAATGCACTTCGGATTTAGCCTTTAAATATTAGAGAATTATTATTAGTTATTATATTTTTATTAAGTTAACCGTTAGTTTAATTATTTACTGTGTAAATTTTTTCGCCTTTAAAATAATGATGATTTAAACAGGTCACGACGAATCATTATTGTTTAAACGATGGACTCGTCTTCTAGTGGACAGTGTAATCAAGATAATGGCACGTCCAAGTACGACGACGAAGAAGACGGTTTAGATCCTAGGATACAAGTAATATTTAGATTTCGTGCTTTATGTTGATAAATTATCAATGATTTTTTTTTCCCCCCATTTTAGTTGGAACTGGAAAAACTCAATACGGCTACAGACAATATTAACAAACTTGAAATCGAATTGGATGTAAGTATCAGTGTTTTTTTAAAATTAAATCAACTTACACGTTAGGTAAATGATGTTTGTAAAAGTTTCATGACTTTTTCCATTTTCTGTATACATTCAACAAAACTACACGATCGTTCAATGCTTACAACAGTTTAAAATTTAAAGATTTCATTTTTTGTAATACAAAAGTGTCCTATATATATATATATGTATGTATTTAATTTCTCTAACAATTACTATATTTAGCAGTCCAATTTTATAATTTATTTATATGACTATATTATAAATATAATTAAATAGTATATGCTTAGATAGATCATCTTGGTGTAACTGTATAATATTATTTGATTATCAGGTATATAAACTTAACAAATTCAATTTTAATCATTGCGATAATAAATAGGATAATACTTTTCTTATAACACATCCAACTTTACTCAACATATTTCCAAATTAAAAGGGTTGTCATTAATTTGTATTTGTTGTGATTGTATTTTATTATTTTTTTAGATGTAGGTAGGCAGGTACTTATATTTATTTTGAATATAATTTTTCATTATAATTAAATTAATTATGTTTGTTTATTCTCTATAAAAATACAATTAATCAAATTAAAATAAATGTTTATGTAATATAATTCAATGTTGATGTCTAAATGTATTCTTTGTAATCTGACATATAATTGTTATTTACGTTTATTATTTAAATATTTGGATTTAAACAATTTTTTTTTTATATTTTTATTATATTAGGTTTATTAATTTTTGACTAGGAAATAATATAAGTATTTAAAAAATTAATTATGAATCCAGTTATCTTGTAAAATATTTTAAAAATTTGTGCTGTGTAAATTAATGTATGATATGATATTTTATTTGATTTTAGGAAGCAAATACAACATTTAGAATGTTGATGGCTGAAGCTTCAAGACGATTAAAGGTACGAGCTCGCAAATTGGGTTCATGCATTGATAAAGCACGACCATTTTATGAAGCCCTTAATTTGTCTAAACAAGCTCAGCAACAATGTCAAATTGCTGCTGTAAAATACCAACGAGCAAATGGTGAGTTTAATCGAATGAAATATTGTTAAAAGGTTTCTTTATTATTTAAAAATTTACAAAATATATTGAATATTAATTTATGTAAAATTTATGAATGCTTTTAAATATCTAAGAAAAAAGTTTATTTGTATTTTTATAATTTACACATTCTTTTGGTTGTTTTCAATATCAATGTATTGTGATCAAGTATATTTATGATAGTTATAAAAATGTATTTGTTAAATACTGAGATCTATCTTAAAACACAGTCTACCATATCATAAAACTGATATACCTAAATTTTCTGATATTAAATTGAGAAGGAGCTTAGAACTAACTTAATAGGTAACACTATTTTTAAATAATTATGTTTAAGAAAATAATCAATACTAAATACAATTAACATGACTATCTATTAACTACCAAGTAAAAAGTAAAATTTATTCCTATATACCAGGGGTGGCAAACCTTTTAAACACTACATGCCAAAAATTACCTTTTTTTATTTTTTATTTTTTTTTTTGAGTGTGCCAAGAAAAATATTATATATTATATTACATTCAATATTGTAAAAAAAAAAATTATTGTAATTTTATTTTATAATTAATGTAATAATATAAAAAAGGTTAGTTTAGGTACATAATATTTTAATAATATTACTTTGTTAATTATTTATTTTCTTTCTTGATGTGATTTTTGTTGTTGAATATTTGATGATTATATATTTTGACAGCTTACTCTCAATAAACGTAGATAATATATTAAACGCAATATTATATATTATTATTTTATCTATAAATAAAATTGAATTATCATTATTGACCAATAAAAATTTTATGTTCAAAATATTTTTTCTTAATGTATATAATATTATAGTAAAAATATTTAAATTTTTTGCGTGCCCTCAAAATCTTTTCATGTGCCACCTCGAGCATGCGTGCTATGAATTAGTCATCCCTGCTCTATACCATATTATTACAGAAACCTGGGTAGGTGTAATAATATAATAATTCACAGAATTCATAGTTAATTTAATTTTTCTTGTTTTTAATTGTTTATTAAATGTATGTGATCAAAAACAACCATCAAAATTTAAAATAAGTTTATACCCTACACTGAGACTTCACAAACCAAGGATGGCTAGTTTACTATTTGCAGGTCATACTTAAATATCTCGTTTGTATTGATGAATTATTATAATTTTGTAGTAGTTCAAAGACTATATTTTTTTATAATTTTGTTCCTACGTATATTTTTTAGTTGACAAATATGTTGCAGTATCAGTATAATTTTAAAAATCAAATAGCTTTTTTAAAAACATTTGACATCATTTATTAGTTTAAATTAAAAGTAGTTTTAGAGTTGTGTCATAATATAAGGTAGAAAATATCATTGCTTATTTTTTTGTTTTTAAATTTTTCTTATTTTATTGAATTTTATAAATTATATAGAAGTCAATGTACTTACCAAAAGTCTTGAGTGCTGGTGTTTTACTCCGTGATTTCTTGAATTAAAATAATATGCACTAGAGTGATTGATTTTAATAATATTGGTATACTGTACTTTTTACAAATCAATATAATATTTCAAATGTGATATTTGTCAAGTGTTTTTTTATCTTATCATAAATAGTTTCTAATGTAATAGTTAAACCTTCTTTAGGTAGTTTGAAGATTTTATTCTTTAAAATAACTATATATGTATTAAAAAAATATTTTTCCTTTGTTATAAATTGAATCACATTAATTTGTATTTTCTATTATTTTCAATTTGAATTAAATATAAAATACAAAACTTTGTATTTTGAAGAAGATCATTTTATTGTACTTTAGTTTTATTTAGTACATAATTTGTTTATTTGTTTAGATTTATATTTATTATTGGATCATCTATTGAAGTGATTTACTTACTAGACTATGATAATATTTTTATTTTAAATTTCATATTTGTGTGTAATGTTTAAATATTTTAATTAAAAGGTTTTTTAAAAAATTGAAATAAAATTCTGTGCAGTTTATAATTTATTTTCGCAGTGTTTCATTATCAGGTTTTTTCATCAATCACAGGTTTTAATTGTCAGGCTGTTTATGAAGAATATTAAAAAAATAAATAAATAATATGACTTACACTATTAAGTATAAAATAATTAATTATTGTCAAGTTGAAAAATGTTTTGTTAATTTGAATTTTTGTAAAATAATGCATAAATATTTATTTTAAAACTCAAATAAGAAATGTATTATAAGTTTTAATATCTTTGAATTTCGAATTACTTAAGAAAATATTTACTAAATAAATTTTGTTTTTTTTGTTTTTTCGATATACTGTACTTCAATTTGCAATATTTTACTTCAGTTTAATATAATATTAATATTTTATATGTAATTATTAAAATATAACAAAATATACTGAAATATGATTATAATATATTTTAAGAAAAATTTAAATTAAAATAAATAATGTTACACATATTAGGCAAAGTCGACTATTGCCTAGGCTTTACTTTAGTTTTATTAATTAAATGAATTTTTTTTTATTATCAAATCATTATAATATTTGCATAGTTAGGTTAGGTTCATATCAAAGTGTCAATAATGTTTTTTATATATAAACTATTAAATATATGAGTACAAAGTGTAAATTATCAATGAGCGTAATAATATTATGGTTAAAAGTATTTTACTCAATATTTTTAGTTTGAGAAATTTTGAGTTAGTCATTGATGTATAAAATTAATTATGTAATGTATTATTCTTATCCATTGATTTACTAATTTAAATTAATGAATATACGCCTTTCAACAATTTTAAATTATTCAATCTTCTCCAAGACATTTTTGTTCAATGTTTGTATCTACATATTATATACTCTGTCTTCCCCTTAGTATGAATGTGTTTACAAAAGGTTAAATAATTAGTACAATAAGCTATTGATGACAACTAATTGAAGTTAATGAAGCTCCAATATCACATAAATTTACATTAATTCATATTGACAAACATAAATTACAAATACATTTTGTAAATTTTAGTCATTATTGTTTTGTATGCATTATTTATTAAAATTGTATATATTTTAGAGATTCATCAAGCCGCTAAAGAGACTGTAGCATTAGCTGAGGCACGGTTCCTTAGTAAACAACATGAATGGAAATTTGATAGCGCATGGCAAGAAATGTTAAATAATGCTATTTTAAAGGTATTTTTAAAGAATAAATATTATTCAAGATAAAACTTATCTTAACCTTGAAAACACTCTAAAAAACACCCAAATTGTATAAAACTGGCTCAGGAAATGTTGTAATTTCTCTCATTAAATTACATTGTATTAATAAGATGTATAAAATTATATTTTTTTTAGTATGCATCTTTATGATTTATTATATTATATAAGATAACATAATTTGCTTTAAATGGCTTTTATTGTGTTTTCAATACAAAAATAAATACATTTATTAACTAATAGTTAAGTTTTATCTGACCGTTGAAAATTGTTTTTCAAATTATCTGGACTGCGATAGAATCTAATAGCCGACCCCTGCTCTAACATCACATAAGATGTGTACTTCAACAATTATATTTTCTGATAGAGAAACAGAAAAAATATCAAAAAATACTGTTAAATTGAAACTTATGATTTTTAAAAAGATTGTGAAATGTTTCAAATCAACCCAAACTAGGATGTTAGTTATTAATTTAACTCGTAAACTAATTGTAGCAAATGCTAATATAATTTTATTAATTTTAACAATCGGTGCTATTTGTAAGAAAATTCAATAGGAAGTTAGACATTTAAATATTTAAAAAAACTTTTAAGCTGTCAAAAACATGTATATAAGTATTTAGATTAAAAGATTGCTCAGTGTGGTTATTATTATTTATGTTTTTGAGATTGTTAGAACGTAATAAAGGGTTGCATACTCACTAACCTGTTAACCACACTGTTCAAAGTGTACTCAAATAAAATATTATATTTCATTTTTAAAATAAATGTGTTATTAGTAAATACTGAGAACGGTTATATAATTTGTAGGTTACGGAAGCCGAAAACCAAAAGACTGAAAGTGGGCGCGAGCATCAAAGAAAAGCGGCTCTATACCAAGCTGCTGAACAAAAGGTATATTTTAAATAATAATTATTGTATTTATTTGAAAAGTGTATAAATATGAAATGCTATGTTTTCTTTACATTTTAGGTTCAAATGTTGGAGCAAAAATATAAACGTAGCATTATTAAATCTCATCCGTATTTTGAAGAAAAATATTTATGTGAAGGTCAACTAGCAGCACAAAAAGATACTATTATTCAAATTCGATATGCCGTACAGCGTGCTAAACAAGAGTATTCAGCTTGTTTGCACAGACTTGAACAGATCTCCGAAGAAATTCATGTACAACGTCAAAATAATAAACTCATGGTACTTACAAATTGTTTATAAAATTATTTTTCAATTGTTTATGTTTTTTTTTTTTTTTCACAGGAATGTTCATTGCAAGGTCCACGGGAACCTGGTGTTGGTGCGGAAGTCTCAATGGCCAACAGCTGGCAAGAGTTGGGCAATAAAAAAGATGCCAATGGCATGGAAGATATAAATTTAGATTGGAATTTAGATAAATGTGATTCGAGAAGTCTTGGAAGCCTATCGATGGACACTAGTTCCATTTTGAGTGATGCCGATGACCTGGATTTCGATGAAGACAGTCAAGTGTCTATGGTATGAATGAATAAAAAATACTATATAATTCTATATAAACGTACTTGAGAATTTTGTGAGAGATTTTTTTGTTTTATTTAACCGTAGGAATTGGAACAACTACGACAAAAAGTACGTGATCTTGCCACAAAGCCTCTAATGATGGAAAGTAAAAGAACCGAAGAAGTCGAAGGTGTAGAAGATCGTAAAGGTTGGGAAAGTGAGTTAAATGCTACCGTTGACAAATTAGATCGTATGATGTTAAAGCAAGAATGCGAAAAATCACAACAGCAATCGCCCGTTTAGGATCGTTTTTATTGAAAATCAAATTGTGGTAGGCTTTGGCCGTGATAAAATGTACTTGTCCGTGATCAGTTATTGGAGGTGTTATCAAATTGTGAGCATCCTTTCAATGAACGTAATGTATTCCTATTCACTTTGTTAAAAAAGTATCAATTAATATTAATTTCACACTTATTTTTCAATTTGGAGTTTGTAAACCAAGGTAGTCTAGTATCGAGCACAATATCATTTAATTTTATCGTAACTAAATTATAAGATTCATAGGTAATTTAGTGATAATTGGCCGTATGATTAAACTATAAATATGAATTTACTTATCATTTGTTTAAAGTAAAGCAATAATGTTTACAATAACTTGGTTAACTTATAATAATTATTTACCATATAGATAAATTGATTGATGTTGTCTATAACTACTTAAAAAATCAACTTCATTTGATACCAACGATTTATTTTATTTCATTACAGAGATTGGGTTATCTAAATGACAACAAAATGAAAGTATGTTTTTTTTTTTTTTTTTAATATCAAGTATAATTTCCTAATGCCATTCTATTTTATTTATGTCTTTTTTCTTATGTAACTTATTTTTATAAATACATTTTAAATGTAACATTATTTATAATTATTATGCAAAAACATAATATATATGTATAATATAAAATATGTTAAATGATAAAAAAAAAATCTATGATGGTCCAACAGTCATATTACAAATCTGTTTTTATTTTATTCCTTCTATATTGTCTTGTATTTCCAAAGGCAACTCAATTGTAGTGTCTGCGCACTCCTCTCATTTCTGAAAACAAAAAACAATTTCACATTATAAAAAAGAGTCTGTAAAAAAATACTGCGGTATACAAGTTTTCATTGTGTTATTATGGGATATAGATTTTTACAAATACATGATATAACAATGGTTTCATATTGCAATTATACATTCATATAATTGTTAAGTGTAGGAAATATGCTTTAATGTTAAATCTTTGTAAGAAACACAATTTTCACATTTCTGGACATTATGTTCAGAGTAATTTTCTGTTCTCTGATTTAAACTTAAAACTGTTATCCTGTTAGTATAATATAAATATTATATTAAATTTATATTAAGTATAATTTAATTACGTTTTTGCTTGACTGTGACACTGTGAATTTCGTTGTTCATTGTTTAGCCTAAACTGTTTTTATGGTGACAATTAATAGTGTAACATGAAGTAATTTGTATTTCGGTCAATATACAAAAGTTGTCATTTAATTATTTTTCTCCCTCATAGTACCACATAACATAGTATATTTACAAAGATAATGTATCCACTCGAAATTTTGTATTCTATGTGTATTATACTTTTACCACACCTATATCGTTATACCAGTAAATAAAATATTACAAACATTAATAACGATTTACTGTAATTATAGCAACTCATATTATACATAGTAATTTAATATGATATGAATATTCATAAACTATTAATAATTTGCACTATGTTTGTTCTAAAAATGCTACCTATCATTCAGTCAAGTGTTGTTCTAAGATTAGTTATAATATGATGTCAACTTTTTCAGAATAAGGTATCAGAGGATTAATTTATACATTATACAACATAACAATAATTTAAAAGATCACGAGTCTAAGTGGTGCAGGGATGGGCAACTTTTAGATTCTGAGTGAATCAAAGAAGCTAGTGTTTTTACAATGATGTTAATTTTTTATTTTATCTTTTTTTAATTTTTTTTTTTTATGTGTACACATTTTGTATAGAAAAACTTGTCAAAAGTTTGAGAAAACTACCAGAAATTTGACAAAAAGGGTTTGAAAACTATCTTTTTTTTTTTTTAATCCAAACTTTAAGAAAATTTAAATACACATAAACTATAATATCAGAAATATTTTGATGCAAGAAAATATTTAAAATATAAAAAAAAATTTGGGAATTTTCTTAAAACGTTTTTTCTCATCAAAATTGTGAAGTATTTCCTGCATTTTATACTTAAAACTAAAAAAGTATAGTAAAGTATATAATAAAGCAAGATAAAGTAAAGTAAAGCAAAGATAACTAAAGTATTGACAAGAAAGTTGGACATACTTCGTGCACCATGGGTATTTTACGCTCTTTAAGTCAGATACTCTTGGTGAGTGTGTTGAAAATGATGACTATTATTGTTCTTTATACTATTAACTTCTTTTGTTTCGTAAAAGAATCGTATTCAGTAGCATCTTAACTGAGGAGCGAAAAATGCCCGTGGTGCAAAGTATACCTGGCTTTATTGTCTATACTTTAGTTTACTTTACTTTAATTTATTTTACTTTATGTCACTTAACTTACTTTATTTTTATTATCTAATAAATGAAGAAAAAGAAAAAACAATTTAATGACTAAAAAAGAGTAGGTAATAGAAAAAATTATATGATTTTTTCTCCTATTTTTAAAATTTCCTCATGTTTCTTATATTATTGTCTATCTATAGCAAAACCTATTTTCAAAAATACTTCGTTGTATCAAAGGGATCAAAAACTAAAACTAATTAAATTTTTTCCTGTATTGCGAGATTTTCTAGGGAACAACAGGTTTTAATAGTTGTATCAAGGTTTTTGTTTTATTGTTAGTCCACTGTATAGGACAAATATTTTAATACAATTTCGAAAATATAGGAAATTTTATAAGGAAAAGACTCATAAATAACTAGGTATATTCAAAATTTAATAATTTTAACAAAAGTCATCAATTTTTTTTTGTAAATTCTTTATAGTCTCAATTATACGGATGGGGTTTGAAAATTTCAAGTACTTTTAGTTTTGGAGTGACAACATAATTATTTTAAAATCGATTTCATGAAAATCTAGTTTACTGTTTTTACACTCAGTTTTTCTTTGTTTTTGAAAAAAAAAATAAATAGAGAATTTCGAAAAATTAACGCGCTATCAAAATCTCTACTGGAAACACTTGTTGCACTTAGGTACTGATTCAGGTAAAAATATAGTTTTATCGTAAAAAAAAAAAAAAGAAAAATCATTGTAAAACTAATTAGTTTCTTCGCTCCACTCCGAATCTGTCAAAATGTATAGTGTTAATGTTCTTTTAAATAAATCATAAACTCTACAATGGTGTCACCTTGTATAGCACATTTTCTCTATAATATTTTCGATTGACATATTAGATATCTTTAATAATTGCAAGTAACATTAATAGTAATAATAATATGATGATAAGACTACCGCTATTTGTGTTTTTTTTTATTTGTTTTTTTCGACAGTTTGAGTGTCAATATTACGTAAGTGGCTGCTGATGTGCGAGTACACATAGAAATAGATAATAATAGGTAAAATAATAACTGATACAGGTAGTTATTATTTGTCTACATATTGTATTGTTATGTGTTTTATTGGAAGACGTGTGACGACATTTCCCTTGTGACAATAATAAAAAATAATTATTATAATCACCTGAGCTTTGTTTCCGCACCGTGTTGGACGACATCTTGCGACACTGTTCGTCGTCCATGTCCGCCTGTTGCATGAAGTGCACGGGTGTCATGGCTTTCCGGCACGATTTGGCGGACGTCAGCGGAAGCGTCTGTTGATTGGATATGTACGATATTTCTGGAACGCCAAAATTTCCGTTTTGTTAAAATAACAGAATTCAATAATTAATTTAATTATTCGTGGAAATGATTAATTTTACCGTGTTTGGAAGTTATTAAAGGTCTTATATGATTGAAAAAGAAGGTAATAAAAATCCTAAATTCTATATATTTACCTCAAAAGTAATAGGGGGAATTAAGATACTGCACAGGGGGGGGGGAATTCTGAGATGAAGAAATAATGAGCATTTTTTTTGGTAATTTTGTTAAAAAAATTAATTTTAAATCTGCTTCAGTTATTTAATTAATATTTATACTTTATGTTATTATTTTTGTTTTTATATTTAATAATTTGTTATTATGTTTAATATTATGATTTAGTAGATTAACTAATATCAAAATTTTGTAAAATAATGAAAATAAAAATTCATTAGTTGTATAAATATACGTATACTTATATAGTTATTTTGTATAATAATTTATTTGTACGGTCAAAAAAAAAATATATATATATATATATTTCAAAATTATGTTTTAAGGGGGATATGAATTTTGAAAATATACAAAGGGAGAATAGAATAAAAAAGATTGGGAACCAATGATCTATATGATATACGAGGAGTTTATATTATAGAAATTTATTACTTTAAGGAATTTCAGCTATTTTTTTTTTTTTTTTGAGATTAGGTATATGCCCACAATATTTTCCATATATTATTTTTCGGCGATTGTCATTTTAAATAATAATATTATATTTTATGTACGTATAACTCTACACATTTTTGTGTGATTTTTGAACCTTAGGAGGAACATGAGATTACAAATTTTTTTGAAAATTTAATTAGTGCACGCCCCCCTCCCCCTCCGAACTTAAAGAACTTAAAGGTCTAAGGCTATGCTCACCGTAGGACTTGTCGATCAGACTGTGAATGCTGTGGCCGCCGCCGCCGGGCGTCTCGTAACAATCGGTCTGGCTGAGCGCCCGGTGGTGCGTGGGAGTGCGGCTGCCGGACGCCGTGGTCTGCATCACGCTGAACGTGGCGTACGGACACACGTCGTAGTCGACGCTCTTGACCGCGCCGCCACCGACGACGCCGCACATGTTGTCCATCGACATGTCCCTCTTCCTCAGCGTGGACGTGGCGTACTCGAGCTGTCTGTCCACCTCGTAGCTGGACTTGCGCTCGACCGTTCTGTCCTCGCCGCCGCCGCTGCCGCCGTACTGCTGCGCGCTGTCCTTTTTCCTGCGCCGCAAAAAATTCAAAAGCGAATCCAGTTATTCCAGGACCAGATATCTTTACACAACAGAGGTTCCCAAACTTATTTTGGACATTTTTTCAATTTTGGCGACCCACGACAAAATGCACCAAGTGTTCCTTTTTTTTTTTTTTTTTTTTGCTTTTTTGCTCGTTGTTGAATGACGAAAATAAGATTCTGAATTGGAAAAGCATTTTATTTTTTAAATTTTTGTCGAATAACATGTACAACAGCTGTTAAATAACTATAATTATTCATTTATTTATTACAAACAATGTGTAATAAAAATACTAAAATTATATAAGTATATACTCGTACGTTTAAATGAATATTACAAAAAAGAAGAAGAAATTGTTTACATAAAAAGTCGGACTTACTTCGCACCATGGGGATTCTTCGCTCAAAAAAAAAAATTTCTTCCACAAAAATATTTTTTATATTATTGTCTAAAGTCTATATTTAAATTTCTATAAAATTTTAATTGCATTTTTGTCTAATTTAAGGCAGTTTTTCTCAAACTTTGAAAATCTATTGAGAATTTTGAATAATAACTATCCTAATGTACCATCTAGTGTGGAAAATTCTGATTTAAGAAGTTGCTGATTGAAACTTTTGGAAAATATTTTTATACGAAAATGTGATTACTGAAAAAAAATATATCATTGTAAAAAAATAGCTTCTTCACTCAGAAATTAAAATTTAACGCGACCCATCAAAAATTTAATCGCGACCCACAGTTTGGGAACCTCTGGATTACAGGGTTTCGACGCGGCCGTGTCGCTCATTTTTTTTTTTTTTTAGGTGTAGGGACGTTGTAACTCGAATTTTGGGACTTTAAAAGTTTCGGAACAAATTTCTTCTTATTATTATCAACACGAGTTATATTATTTCGTTATGGTGAAAATTGTGTGGTTCATTGATTTTTTTTTTGAATTTTATTACAAAGTATTTAGTTTTTATTGTCACTCGGTGCTACAGAAAATTACGATTTTTGACCAGGTGCGTTTTGTACGATCAAAGATGATACATTTATGTCATAATATACATTGTCCTATACACGATTATGCCCATGTTTCTAATTTTCTTATCCTCACTGGCTGAGCGTAGGCGTAATGCTGGAATTAAATTCCTAAATGGTCTATTGAATGACACAACATTGAATCACTTGTCTCCATAATATATGATTTAAAGTACTTCTGCGGGGCAACTAGAAATAACGTTTCCTCCGTTTCTCCCTTTACCAAATTAACTATACAAAAATTGAGCCATTTAAGCGACTTATGACGAATGCCCGCAGTGTTGATCCAAATTTCGAATTTAATAATTAATTTATATGTATTTTATTGTTTCATATTGTTTAATCAATGTTATATTATTTCAATTAAGTACAAATATTATTTGTAAAAAGGGCTTCTGCTGCCCGTATAATCATAAGAATAAAAAGCCGGACATACTTTGGACCACGGATATTCTTCGCTCCTCGGGTCACATGCTCTTGATGGGTATGTATAATTTTAAAGAAACGATAAATCATTTTCTTCAACAAGACGATTCTGAACGAAAAATTATTATCAAAGTAATAAATACAAAAAAAAGAAAATCCAATTTCGAACAAAACATACCGATTGAAACCGATTGAAGGCAGTGCTTGACTTGGGGGTGGACGTGGGGGGGGGACTTCTATTTTTGAAATATTTCTAGCGTACCCCTATTAATTTAAAAAAAATCACCCAAGGATTTATGAGAAATTCAAGTATTGGGGGACGCTAATTTTTTTTTAGGCTTATGCGTCCCTCTTGTAATTTTTTTCCATTTCAAGCACTGATTGAAGGGACAATAATGTTATTTTTGACACTAGTGATGGAGCCCTGATGCTCGTGTTCGGGTTAAAACGATCCTAGCAGCAAAACAACCCTAGATTTAACACCCCTCCTCCCTCCGAGAACAATAGGTTTCGACAGTGACAATATTCTAACGCGAGTAGCACGCGTCGAGCGTACCGCCGTAACGTTATCGGCCATGCTCGCGACTTGACGCTTCGGATGATTGTTTTTTTTTTTTTTTTTTGTGTACCCAATAACGGCTGTGCCACGTTGCGTAATATTTATATTATAGGCAAGTACTCGAGTTTTAACGGCCAAGGATTTTATTTTTTTTCATAATCAACGTCATCATCGTCACAATACCTAATACTATTATTATCGCGCCCGGTAGTCGTAAAGATAAGGGAAAATAGAGATTAAAAATTACGAAAAACATGTTTAGGCTTTCTTATATTACTCGTTCGATTTAAGCACAATATGTATTGTGTATAAAAAAAAACAAAAACAAAAAAAAATAAAAATAAAAAGTTAATCTTGTTTTACGCCACAGGTAGCTGCTAAGTATAAAACCCTTAACGGACGTTATTCTTTTTTTTTTTGTGCGAGCGGAATTGCACTTGAAACTGAAATCTACATGTACGCCCCCCCCACTCCACCGCAGCAAGTGTGGTCACAACACACTCGTGGAAAGTAAAAACGATTACGTTAAATTGTCTTTGAGTAGGTACCTACTATTACCGACAAGACTCGAGAGGGTCTTTTTTCTCGTACAAGATTATCACCGTACATGTGAGTAAAGCAATAAAACGCGTGTTGTTGTTGTTGTTGTTGATAATAATTAGGCCCGAGATTTATATAAAATATTCGTTTTCACATTTTTATTTATTTTTTGTTGATATTTGTCACATCACGAGAGTGAGTAAACTCCTCTCCGTCCTTTTCCCCTTTCTCATATATCATTCCTTCCCCTTCTCGAACAGGTTAGGGGCAGTAGTTCTTTCCATTATCATCTCGACGAAATTGGTTTAGCTGTTTTCAAAGATTTTCTCGTACAAACGGACAAACTCTTCAATTTTATTCATACATAGGTTGCTTTTAGAGCATTGTGTTACCATTCAACGATCGGTATAAAAGTGATAACGCATTTTATGCTCTCTTTTGACACTCTTCAAAATGGAAATTTTGAAAATCCTCTCAAAGTGCGCTTTACACTAAGCAACCTATTCAAGTTGTGTTGTTTTCAAATTAATTACATTCATTTTCAAACGGTAAGAGTCGGCGGTTCTCAAATAGTATATACACGCACACCTTGAAGAATTTTAAGGGTTACCTTTTAAAATTACTGTAATGTTAACCTTTTTTAACCTCTTAGTGTTGAATTCGAAAATTTGGTATGAAGTATTTCATAAAAAAGGAAGCACGCAAAGTTTTTTGTTTTAAAAACGTATAATAAATAAATTCATAGATAAAAAAGTAAAAAAAAAAAAAATAGTAAATAATTAAATTAATAATCTTAGGGCAGGAAATGATTTAAGAAAATCCTATCAAGTATCCTGCCAATATAATTTTTGTCATTTTTAACCCATTTCAACTTCCTTAGGGGGATTGAACTTTGGAAAATTCTTTCTCTGCGGGTGTCTATAACATAAAACGAAATTTCAGACTCGTAGCTTCAGATATTTAGCTTCAACGGTTTCGGATAAGCCACGATGAATTAGTCATTCAGGACATGTCCTTATCTATTTATATTTATCGTAGGCGTAGGTAAGGGGGAGGTTTTGGGGGTTCAAACCCCTCCCATTGATAAACTGAGTTAATCGAAAAAATTTACTAGTTTATGAAATATTTATAACAGAAATCTTTGTTTACAAAACACGTACTTTAAATTTAAATTTTAGTATCAAACATTAAAGATTCATTTGTAAATATAAACTTATTAGTATTTGGTACCACTATATGATCAACTCGCTTCACTTTTTTTCCGTTTTAAAATATTCTATAGGAATTTCAGTTTGTATTAGAAGAAAAAAAAAAATGTATACAAACAAAATATTTTCAGATTTTTTTAAAACAATTTTTGGCTCGAAAAATACTATGTATTTTACTAGTGAAAATTTAAGTTTCTAGCACCTTTTTGTTTTGCAGTACCTACAGATTAATTAATATTAAAATTGAATTGGGAAAAAACGTTTATTATTACATAACATTTTTAGAATTTTCGCTAATTTTTCGAATTTGCTTGAAAAAACTGTTAGAATTTCCAACAAATAACTTCTATTTAATAAACATAATTTTAATATTGCATAATATTTAAAAAAAATTCTTATTTGGTAGCGGTCATGCTTTCAGTCAAAAATTTTACTCTTGAACCCCTCCCCCCATTCAAAACACATACCTACGCCTCTGATTTATGTATAATATATTTTTGTCTATAACCCTAGTGACGAAGACTCAATGATGACATTGTAATCGATTTATTCGATGTTGTGAGAATTATTACTTTTTTTTTTTTTAGGAAACCGTCGAATCGATAAAATACACATATAAAACGCGCACATAATAAACGAGACGCTTGGTAGAGAATTGCAGTTGCGTTCCCTGCGGTTTTATTTATTTATTTTTTTATCAAAGAAACAAGTCGGTCGCGTAATTCCGTAATAATACACTGAGCTGAATTTGATTTATGAATAGCATTCAATCAAGACGGTCTTTTCACGATTTTCGCGTCCCCATACGTAATTTCTAAATCTCAGAGATAAAAAAAAAAAAAAAAAAAAACAAAAACACCGACTACCGGTGGTCATAGGGAACACGGCTAAATTGTACGCGAAAAAGGAGAGAACGTTCTGACATTTTCTCCTGAAGACGGGTTTTGAATTTCGAATGGATGGAATGGAAGTCTTTTTGTTATTTCTATTTGAATAAAAATTGCAAAGATCTACAAAAAAAAAAAGACACTTAAGTTGTTGCACAATAGAAGCATTTTAGAACTTAAAATAATTTTTGACAAAAAAAAAAAAAAAAAAAAAAATGTAAAAAAATCTCTTGTGACTTGAAATAACCACTAAACGCATTATGTAATGTTTTAATTGAAACGATTTTATGGCGACATGGAACACTATATTTTAATATTTTTGAGCGAAAATATTTTTTTTAAAAACATAAAAATAATAGGTACTTAGAAAAAAAAAAAAAAAAATGTTTTTTTTTTTGATATCTGGATTTCTAATAACTCTATATGTATAATAAACATAATATTAACGAGTCGCCCGATTTTTCAATGTGAAAATGAAATCGTTTAATCTAATATTGAAAAATGTTTCATTTGTATTCTGATTACAAATTTACACATTCCAAGTGTAGTTACTTTAGTTGAATAACATTCACACCGTGGAAAATCCCGTGATTTCTCATACCAACTAATTCAATAATTTAATAACTAATTAGTACTTTCATAATTTGATAAATTAATTGTGTAAGGTTATGGATAACTAAAATTGCGAAATTTGTATGAAAAGAAATGAGTTGTACGACAAAGGAGTTTTATAAGAGTAAAGAACAAAATTCGTTCCAAGTCAGACACTAGTTCTTATGTTTTTAACTTTTAAAGCTTAACATTTTTTAAGCAAATGTGATATTAGAAGTGTAAATTGAAAAAAGCCGGACATACTTCGCACGACGGGTGGTATTCTCTTGACGGGCGTATTAAATTTTAAAGAAACTATAAATCATTTCTTCAGTAAAACGATTCTGAACGAAGGAAGTTAATAAATAAAAAATTCAAAAATGTCCAAAATTTTTTTTCACATTTTCAAAATTTTCTTGCGCTAAAATCTTTTTTATAGGATTTTCTATCTATGTTTAAATTTTCATAAAATTCGGATCAAAAAATGATGGTTTCCGAGTCGT